>PVIA01006977.1:0-90601 GCA_004024845.1 Tonatia bakeri
TTTTTTTTTTTTTTTTTGGTCTGGTCGCACCTTTTATGTAGGGGGCGGAGCCTTAGGTGTTCACCAGGGTGGGGCACCCCATCACTGGGTTGTGACATTGTATGTGGGGGCGGGGTCGAGAGGAAATAATGGCGGTTGCTCTGTTCTTCGTGGGATCTCAGTCCCTTCTGCTGCTTCCCCCAAGCAAACTGGGCCCCTCTGGTGCCAATTCCCGTGTGGGTGGGCTTGTGCACGCCGTGGGACCCTCCAAGGACCTCTCCTGTGAGGCTGGGTGTCTCTCCCTGCGCCTCAACTTCCACAGGTGTCCGTGATCAGTGTCCAAAGGCTCTATTTCCCAGCTCTGGGATCCTGAGTTGTGTGCACTGCCTTGCTTTACAATCACTGCCTCACTGGGTCTGCTGGGTGCCAACCCTCTGCCGGGGCCTGCCAGCTGGTGCAAGTGCACTCAGGGTTCACTCGCTGCGGTCTTGGACTCCCCAGATGCCTTACACACCCTCAGATGCCTTTTGCACCCAGTCCCAACTCTGCTCTCCGCACTGCGACCTGCGCCCAGCTGCCCAACTCTGCCTCTCCTACCGGTCTGGATGAACAGGTCTATTTCAACTTCTTGGTTGTCCGACTTCCATTTAAATCAATTTTCTGTCAGTTCTGGGTGTTTTTCTGCTTATAAATTGTTGTTGTTCCTATCTTGGTTGTGCCTGGAGGTACAGTACATCCACCTATGCCTCCATCTTGGCTGGCAGTCTCACTTTTTTCTTTTGTTGATTAGGTTCCAGTTAAAGGTGAGTTCATTTGGTATTTCTCCCTACTGTTCATGCTTTTTATCTTCTTTTTCTTAGATAAGTCCCTTTAACATTAGAAATAAGGGCTTGGTGATGATGAACTCCATTAACTTGACTTTATCTGGGAAGCACTTTATCTGCCTTTCCATTCTAAATGATGGTTTTGCTGAATAGAGTAATCGTGGATGTGGGTCCTTGCCTTTCATGACTTTGAATACTTCTTTCTAGCCCATTCTTTCTTATAAGGTTTCTTTTGAGAAATCAGCTGATAGCCTTATGGGAACTCCTTTGTAGGTACTGTCTCATTTTCTCTTGTTGCTTTTAAGATTCTCTCCTTATCTTTAATCTTGGGTAATGTAATTATAATGTATCTTGGTGTGTGCTTCCTTGGGTCCAACTTCTTTGGGACTCTCTGAGCTTCCTGGACTTTCTGGAAGTCTATTTCCTTTGCTAGACTGGGGAAGTTCTCCTTCATTACATTTTCAAGTAAGTTTTCAATTCCTTGCTGTTGTTTTTCTCCTTCTGGCACCCCTATGATTCAGATGTTGGAACATTTAAAGTTGTTCCAGAGGTTAAACCTCTCAATTTTTTAGAATTCTTTTTTCTTCATTCTATTCTGATCAAATGTTTATTTCTTCCTTCTGTTCCAAATTGTTGATTTGAGTCCTAGTTTCCTTCCTGTCACTGTCGGCTACCTGTACATTTTCCTTCATTTCACTTTGCATAGCCTTCACTTTTCCCTCTATTTTGCAACCATACTCAACCAATTCTGTGAGCATCCTGGTTACCAGTGTTTTGAACTATGCATCTGATAGGCTGGCTATCTCTTCATTGCTTAGTTGTATTTTTTTTTTTTCTGGAGATTTGATCTGTTCTTTCATTTGGGTCAAGTTTTTTTGTTTTGTTTTGTTTTTGTTTGTTTGTTTTGTTTTGGTGCACCTGTTACATAGTAAGGGGCAGAGGCTTAGGTATTTGCCAGGGTGGGGCAACCCCATCACTGGGTTTTGGTGCAGTATGTGGGGGACAGGTCTGAGAGGGAACAATGCTGCTTGTTCACTTCTCTGCTGGCTTTCAGTCCCTTCCTCTGCTACCCACAAGCAAATTGGGCCCTTCTGGTGCTGATTCCCAGGTGGGTGGGTTTGTCTGCATTCTACGACCCTATGGGTCTCTCCAATGAACTCTCCTGTGGGGCTGGGAGTTTCTCCTACTACCTCAATTCCTGCAGGGATTTTTTCACTCAGAGGTTTTGAGGCTTTATTTACCAGCATAGGAACCCTGAGTTGCATAGTCTCTCTTGCTCTCCAGTTGTTCCTCCTGGTTTATCCACATGCAAATATGGGACCACCAGCTCTGTCAGCCACTGCCTTGCCTCCAGTCTTCTCTGCCTGGCTGCCTACCTCCCTACTCCTACCAGTCTGGATAAATGTTTCTTCTTTAAGTGCTTGGTTGTTGGACTTCCATACAGTTTGATTTTCTATCAGTTCTGATTTTTTTTACACCTTCACTGATAGATTATTCTACCTCCCTGCAGAGCATCCCATTTTATTTGAAGATAAATGATAACCTTCTCCCTAATCTTTAGGTTCTTCCAAGCTAAACAGTCTTACTACCTTACCTTTCTGCATATGGTGATATGGTTTCAAGGGCTGTCACCATTCTAGCCATCTTCTCTGGACATTCATCATTTTGTTTGTCCCTAAAGAACAGCACTAGCACTAAAACAGAGGTTGTACATGTAGGCTGAGTGAGAAGTTTTCACCTCCAGTTTGACATTCTACTTTTATTAAGGTAGACTGTGATTGAATTGACTCTTTTTAAGTAACTCCATTCCTGACTCATTTCAAACTCTTAATCCACTAAAACCTTTAAATTATTATTATATACAATATCCTAGTAAATTTCTTATCTTCTCCTTTACAGCTGGTTTTTGAACCAAAGTCAGGCCTCTACGCTTCTTCTTATTTACATAATAAACAATACTCCAGGGCAGTGCAATCTATTAATGTAGAAAATAGCATGTCTAATTATTTAGGAAAACTTATTTTTAAAACTACATAATATACATGTGTATACATATGCCAAATTCATTTATTAGGTTGAGAAGTTTTTTGGTGGTGTCTATAGGATTTTCTATGTACACTATCATGTCATCTGCAAACAGTGACAGTTTTGTTTCCTCTTTTCCTATTTGGATGCCTGTTTCCTTTTCTTGTCTGATCGCTGTGGCTAAAACTTCTAATACTATATTGAATAGAAGTGGTGAAAGTGGACAACCTTGTCTTGTTCCTGATCTTAGTGGAAAAGATTTTAGTTTTTAGCCATTGATTATTATGTTGGCTGTGGGTCTCTCATATATGGCCTTTATTATGTTGAGGAATGCCCCATCTAATCCCACTTTGCTGAGTGTTTTTACCATAAATCCGTGCTGTACCTTATCAAATGCTTTTTCCGCATCTATTGATATGATCGCGTGATTTTTGTCTTTCATTTTATGTGATGTATTACATTTACTGATTCGCAAATATTGAACCATCCTTGCATCCCTGGGATGAATCCCACTTGGTCATGGTGGATGATCTTTTTAATGTATTGTTGGATGCGGTTTGCCAGTATTTTGTTGAGGATTTTAGCATCAATGTTCATTGGCGATATTGGCCTGAAGTTTTCTTTCTTTGTTGTGTCTTTATCTAGTTTTGGAATTAGGATGATGTTGGCCTCATAAAAAGAGTTTGGGAGTCTTCCATCTTTTTGGATTTTTTGGAATAGTCTGTGAAGTATAGGGGTTAGCTCTTCCTTGAATGCTTTGTAGAATTCTCCTGTGAAACCAGACAGTCCAGGACTTTTGTGTGTTGGGAGTTTTTTGATTACTGCTTCAATTTCATCAGCTGTTATTGGTCTGTCAGGCTTTCTGCTTCTTCTTCATTGAGTTTTGGAAGATAATATTTTTCTAGAAATTTGTCCATTTCACCTAGGCTTTCAGATTTCTTGGCATACAGTTCTTTACAGTAATTTCTTACAATCCTTTGCATTTCTGTGGTGTCAGTTGCAATCTCTCCTCTTTTATTTCTGATTATGTTTATTTGGATATTCTGCCTTTTTTTGATGAGCCTGCTTAAAGGCTTGTTGATTTTGTTTATCTTTTCAAAGAACCAGCTCCTGGATTCATTGATCCTTAGAATTATGCTTTTAGTCTCTATGTTATTTAATTCTGCTCTGATCTTGGTTGTTTCCTTCCTTCTACTTGCTCTGGGTTGTCTTTGTTGTTGTTCCTCGAGTTCTTGTAGACGTAGGGTTAGATTGTTTGAAATGTTTCTATCTTTTTTTAGGTAGGCCTTTATTGCTATGAACTTCTCTCTCAGGACTACCTTTGCTGTGTCCCATGAGTTTTGGGTTGTTGTAAGTTCATTTTCGTTTGTTTGCAGAAACTTTTTGATTTCTTCCCTAATTTCATTCTTGACCCATTCATTGTTTAGTAGCATGCTATTCAATTTCCATGATTTTGAGTGCTTTGGGTTCTTTCCCGTGGGTTTGGTTTCTAGTTTCAGTCCCTTGTGGTTGGAGAAAATGCTTGGTATGATTTCAATTTTCTTGAATTTGTTGAGGCATGTTTTGTGTTCTATCATGTGTTCTATGTTTGAAAATGTTCCATGTGCATTTGAAAAGAATGTGTATTTAGCTTCTTTGGGATGAAGGGCTCTAAATATATCAGTTAAGTTCATTTCATCTAGGGCATTGTTCAATGCCATAATATCTTTGTTGATATTTTGTTTGGAAGATCTGTCCATTTTTTACAATGGAGTGTTAAAACCCCCTACTATAACTGTGTTGCTGTCAATATCTTTCTTGAAGTCCTCTAAGATTTTCTTTATGTATTTGGGTGCTCCTATGTTGGGTGCATATATATTTACAATGTTTATGTCTTCTTGGTGGATTCTTCCCTGGAGTATTATCAAGTGACCTCTGAGTCTCTCTTCATGGCCCTTTTTCTGAAGTGTGTTTTTCTGAAGTATTGCTACCCCGGCTTTTTTTTTTTTTTTCCTTTCCATTTGCTTGGAAAGTTTGTTCCCAGCCCTTCACTCACTTTCAGCCTGTGTAGGTCTTTTGTCCTGAGGTGGATCTCCTGTAGGCAGCATATGTGTGGGTCATGCTTTCTTACCCATTCAGCTATGCTATGTCTTTTGATTGGAGCATTTAATCCATTTACGTTTAAGGTTATTATTGATAGGTACTCACTCATTGCCATTTTTGCGCCTGTGTTGCGCTCTCTCTCTCTCTCTCTCGTCCTCCCTCCCTCTCTCCCTCCCTCCCCACCTCTCTTTTTCCTTCCTTTCCTTAGAGCAGTCCCTTTAGCATCTCCTGCAGAGCTGGTTTGGTGGAGGTGTATTCTTTTAGACTTCTTTTGTCTGGGAAGCTCCTTATTTGTCTTTCTATCTTGATTGGGAGCCTTGCTGGGTAAAGTAGCCTTGGTTGCAAGCCTCTAGTTCTCATTACTTGGAATATTTCTTGCTATTCTCTTCTGGCTTGGAGCGTTTCCATTGAGAAGTCAGCTACTAACCTTATTGGGGCTCCCTTGTATGTTACTTCCTGTTTCTCCCTTGCTGCCTTTAAGACTGTCTCTTTGTCTTGGAATTTTGCCATTTTAATTATGATGTGTCTTGAAGTGGCCTCTTTGAGTTCCTCTTGATTGGAAGTCTCTGTGTTTCCTGTATTTGTGTGACTTTTTCTCTCACCAAATTAAGGAAGTTTTCCATCATTACTTTTTCAAATAGGTTTTCTATCCCTTGCTCTTCTTCTTGTCCTTCTGGTATCCCTATTATACAGATAGTATTACATTTCGTATTGTCTTGCATCTCTCTTAATCCCTTTTCATTCTTTCTGAGCCTCTTTTCCTTTTCTTGGTCATTTTGGGTGTTTTTTTCTACTTTGTCCTCCAGCTCACTGATCCGATCTTCTGCTTCATCGATCCTGTTGTTGGTTCCTTCTGCTGTGTTCTTCAGTTCAGAAATTGTATTCTTCATTTCCTCTTGGCCCTTGTTGATAGTTTCTATTTCCTTTTTCATGTTGATATAGTTTGCAGTGAGTTCATTGTAGTTTCCCTGTAGTTTCTGGTAGCTCATTGGGAACTCATTGAGCTTCCTGATAACCATTGCTTTGAACTCAATATCTGATAGTTGAGCTGCCTCTATTTCATTTAACATTCTTTCTGAGGCTTCCTTTTTTCCTTTCATTTGGGGATTGTTTGTCTTCCCATTGTTTGTGAGACTCTTCTTGTTAGCTTCAGCTTCTTAAATTGATCTGTTCTGGCTCCCTGGGTTTACGGTGTGAACTTCTGTGGTAGAATACCTGTGAGATTCAGTGGTGCAGTCTCCTTGACCTGTGAGCTTACTGGTCTTGGGCTGTCATTTATGTTGGCTCTGTGTTTGTCTTTGGGTTTTGATTGTTGTTGCGTCTTTCTTTGGTGGGTCCTTCCCAGCAGCTGGTTCACTGAGGGTCACTCTGTCCACCACCTCTTGTATTTTGTGCTGGTGAGGGTAGGTTGTACTTAAGCTGGTTCTTCCATGTGTACGAGGTTTTGAGGATTCTTTCTCTTGTGCAGTTGTTTGTACTGGGTAGTTTCTCCACTATTTAGTTGTATTTCCAGATAGGTCCTGGATTGAGGTTTGTGTGGTTTCCAATCCCTCCTTCACCTTCTTCTGTTGTTATCTGTCAGTGGTTCCCTTGTTGTTGGGTTTCCTCTTCCAGTGGGTATCCTGGTGTTGACCACTTCCACCTACTCATCTCATTTTTCAGTGTCCGCTACAATTTTTGGTCCCTTATTTTCATATATGCTGGGGTACTGTTCGCTGTTTGCTCTGTTCCTCTGTAGATTGGCTATGGTTTTTCTCCCATGTGTAAGGGGAAGTGGAATCTGCTCCTTCCTACCTCATTGCTATCTTCATCCTCTGATTTCTTTTTTTTAATTTGTTGTTTTTTTCATAGTGTGAGAAGGCAGTGTATATACTTATGCCTCCATCTTGGGCAGAAGGTCAGTCTTTTGCTCATTTTCTAATTTGGTTGTTTATTTTCTTATTGTTGAGTTTTAAGATTTCTTTAAATATTTTGGATAACAGTCGTTTATTAGATGAGTGGTTTACAAAGACTCACTGTCAGTGTTAGTCTTGTCTTTTAATCTCTTGACAGTTCCTTTTACAGAGGAGATGTTTTTAATTTTAATGAAGTCTGGCTTACGAAATTTTTCTCTCATGGATTGTGCCTTTCGTTTGTAACTAAAAAGTCATCTTCATTCTCAAAATCTGAATTTTCTCCCAGATTTTCTAGGAGTTTTACAGTTTTGCACTTTACAATTTATGTTTATGATCCATTTTAATTTTTGTGAAGGGCATAAGTTCTAAGTCTAGATTCTTTTGTTTTAAATGTGGATATTAGCTGTTGGATCAATTTGTTGAAAAGACATGTTTTCTCCACTATATTGCTTTTGCTCCTTGTCAAATATCAGTTGGTTATATTAATGTGGGTCTATTTCTGGCTTCTGTCTATTCCATTAATCTATTTCTTTCTTTCTTTTTTCACCAATATCACAGTGTCTTCATTATTGTAGTGTGATGTCAGTACTCCAACTTTGTTCTCCTTCAATATTGTGTTGGCTACTCTGGGTCTTTTGGCTCTTCATATAAAATTTAGAATCATTTTGTTGATGTCCAAAAAAATAACAAGTTGTGATTTTGAAACTCCACTGAATCTACAGTTTGTTAGGAAGAAATGACATCTTAACAATATTTTTTTCTACTCATTAACAGAATCATTTCCCATTTATTTTGTCCTCTGATTTCCTCCATCACAGTTTTGTAATTTTCCTCATAAAGATCTTGTATATATTTTGTTAGATCTACACCTCAGTGTTTCACTTGGGGGTGGTGTTGATGTAAGTGGTATTGTGTTTTTAATTTCAAATTCCACTAGTTCATTGCTGGCAGATAGAAAAGTAACTGACTGACCTTGTATCCTGCAGTCTTGCTATTCACTTATTAGTCCCTTTTGGAGGATATGGGGACCAGTTCTTTCAGAATTTCTACAAAATAATGTCAGCTGCAAAAAAGACAATTTTACTATCTGTCCCAATATGTACACCTTTTATTCCATTTTTTTATTTCATTAGTTAGAGCTTCTAGTACAGTGTTAAAGGAATGGTGCAAAAGAACATTTTTGTCTTATTCCTGATCTTAGCTGGAAATTTCTAGTTTCTCACCATTAAGCAAAATGTTTAGCTGTAGGCTGTAGATATTCTTTACCAAGTTCAGGAAGTTCCCCTCTATTTGTTCTTTGCTGAATTATCATAGATGAGTGTTGGATTTTGTCAAATGCTTTTTTCTGCATCATGTGATGTGATCATGTGATTTCTTTAGCCTGTTGATGTAATGAATTACAGTAATTGATTTTCTGATGTTGAACCTATCAATCTAGCATACCTGAGATAAATCCCACTTGGTCCTGATGTGTAATTTTTAAAAAATTGTTGGATGTTTTACTAATATTTTGGATTTTTGCATCTATATTTATGAGAAATATTGTCCACAGCAGCAGTTTTCAACTGATATGCCACAAGAATTTTTAAAACATGCAATATCTGACTAGTCAGGGACACTGACCTTTTTCCCTTGGATTGTTGAATTTTATAAAATGACAATAGCCGATACAACAATAGTCATGCAGTGTGAATGAATTAAAATTGTATCTTTTTTGGTCAGATTGGCAAAAAATATATTTTCTGGAGTGCTGGAGCATTTTAGTAATTAGTTTATGTGTGCCATGAGGTGAAAAATCGAAAATTAGTGGTCTATAGTTTTTTTTTTCTTGTAATGTCTTTGGCTGGTTTTAGGATAATGCTGGGCTCATAAAAGTTATCATTACCTTGATCATGGTAGATTCATAGTAGTAATTTTTAAAATGAGAAGTGCAGTTTTCCAACTCTGCTCTGAAATTTCTTCTTGAACTACATAGTTTATTAAAAAGTAAGAATTGCAGATATAGTACAATGGGTTGAATTATAAATTTTAAAAAAATTTTGTAATTAAAGGTTCTAGAGCCAGACACTTAGGTTCTGTCAGTTACGAGCTGTGAAGTTTTGAAGTTACTGTAAATTTCTCTGTGCCTCAGTTTTTTTCACTGAGAAAAATGAGAATTATAATAGTATCCTCCTCAGTGAACTATTGTGAGATTTAAATATATTTCTGAGTTGTTCAAGGCTCTTAGAATGGTGCATGCACATGACAAACAGTAAACAGTAGACATTATTATTACCATTAATTGTACTTTGAGACATTGTATCTCCTTTAATACAGTAATTCTACTTCTTGGGATGTGTTCTAAAGAAAGAGTCATGGATATTCATCCAGATTTACCTTCAAGAATATTTAATGCAGTATTCTTTACAATAGTAAAATTGAAAACAAGGGGGATTTTTTAAATTATGATACACTCCTGTGATAAAATACAATTGTATCATACATGATTTTTTTCAATGTTTGATAACTTAGAATGCTGTTTGTGATCACTTAAAAAATAGAAAAAATTACATATAGTAGAACAAGATATAAAGTATGATCATGGTTAATTTTAAAAAATAGTATGTGAAAAAAGTTGGCAATTGCAAAGGCTTATGTGCATAAGACAAAAGGCCTTGGATGTTTCATACCAAAATATCTAAAGTGATTGGCTCTTTTGGGTTAGAGAAGACTCTGGTAGCTGATAACAGAAACCACAAATTGAGGTAAAGCAAAAAACATGTCATTAGACATGTTGCCTAGAAAAGGCAAACCTATAGACATAAAACAGATTAGTTTATCTAGGGCTGGGGTCGGCATGGAACTGACTGCAAATGAGCACTAGGGATCTTTTTAGCCCTATGTCCTAACACTGCACTGGGTGATGGTTACACAACTCTGTAATAATCTACTAAAAAAATCACTGAATTGTACATTTAAAGTTAGTGAATCTTATGGTATGTAAATCATATTTCAATACGACTTTAAAAGGGGAGAGGGGCTATTTACTATAGGATGGGTATAAGGGGAGGTCTTTTCAGATTCTGAGGAGGAACCACAGCCAGGCCTCAGGGAGAGGCCTCCCTCTCACCTCATCTGTCTCACTCTTCTGTCCCATTCCCATTTGAGACTGGCCCAGAAACAAAATAAAAAACAAAAGACTGTGCCCACCCCAGGACTCCTGCACTATGGCCACTAATAGTACTCTTACTAAAATCCCCAGCATGGGTGAGGCATCCACTAGCTATGGCCTACCAAGAGGCCCCAAAGGGGAGCTAGTTTTAGCTGGGCTGCTGCCATCTGGGTGTTAAGAGCTTTAGATGACATTTCTATAGTAGCCTTTTGTGGCTGACTACTTTGGCAGGACCCCTCATGAATATATCCTAGTATTTGTCCCTTTTTAAGCCCTCCCATGTGGACTAGAAGCTTGGGCATGTATGTGACTGGTTCCAGCCAATGGGTCAGTAGCATGTTATAAGTAAAGGCTTGATAAACACTTGCAATTGAAGTTTGTTTTCCTGGAATGTCAGAAGAATGCTTCTTTTTGGAACCCAGACTCCATGTCATGAGGCAGTCTAAGCAACCCCATGAAGAGGCCCCCATGGGAGAGGACTGACCAAGACCCCTGGTCAGCACTACCATCTGAACTCCCAGTTATTGGCTGCTTCCCCAGTGACCCAGGAAGCACTATGTGGAGAGAACCACCTGAAAAACCCACACCACCCAAAGAGAAAATATACGACTATAGTGTTAAAACACTAGATTTTGTGGTGGTTTCTTATGTAACATTAGGTAGCTAACAAATTCTTTATTCTTTTTGTCATCAGATAGCTCTGTCATCAGATAGGTAAATATTGAGATGCAGAAGCTACAAAGCACTGAGTAACTGGAGCCAAACTGAAGTACCTCCACTTTCCTATGACACTACTACCATGTCCTGAAGCGGCAGTGGGAATGCAGGAATACTAGCCAGCATTTTACTGAAGGGTGACAGATGTGAAAGATCTACTTACTACTTAACATACCAGGCTGTCTCTTGAGTTTAGTACTTAGTGTATCACCACACAAAAAAGAACAGGCATTGCTAACCCAGCTTTAAAAGGGGCTTCCTCAAGGAAGCCTGGACAGCTTTCCTCTTCAAAGTAGCAGGCCAAAATAACATTATTTGGATGTTAAAACTAGTGTTGGAATGTCTGAGGAGTAACAGAATATTCCATCAACTCAGTGAATCTCCCCACAAAATACTTATTTGCAAAAATTAAAAAATCAAAGTTAAGTTTGCTAGAAATGGGACTAGTGGACAGCATGTGCTTCCTAAATAATGGGCTGAGAAGAACTCAGCATCATGTTGTAGTATTTCTGCTAAAGTACCTAACAGAATGCTAAACAGAAGGAAACAACAGGCACCCCCAAGTTCAGGGACATTCTGCAAATCAACTAGCCAGTACTTGTAAAAAATGTCCACATTAAGAAAGACCAGGGCAGTTTCTGATCATAAGAGACTAAGGAAGCATGACAACTGAACACAATGCTTGATCTTGATTTTCTTATGCTATAAAGGGCAATGTTAGAACAATTAGTGAAATGTGAATTAGGTCTGTAGATCAGATAACAGCATGGGGTCAAGGTTAACTTATGTGATTTTGATCATTGTACTGTGGTGAGGTAAGAACATTTCTTACTTTAAGAAATGCACACCATAATATTAAGGGTAAAGGGACATGGTATCTGCAACTTACTTTTAAATTGTTCAGCAAAAGTGTGTGTACATGTATGTATAATGTGTGTAAAGAGAGCAAGAAAAAGGCAAATGTGTAAAATATTAATATTTAGGGAACAAGCATAAAGGGTATCTGGGAATTCTTTGTCTTCTTGCAAATTTTCCATCAAGCATGAAATTATGTCAATTAAGAACAAAACATTTTAAAGGTATTATTTGCTGAGTCATTCCTTTTGAAACGGTCACAACCACCCAGCCTGCTCTAGAAAGGTCTCTCCTCCAATCTGAACAGGGTTTGTTACTGCTTTTTGGCTCACACGCCCCTTTAAACATCTGTTGATGCTTCAGGCCCCTCCCCTGAAAAACAATTATACTCTTATACTCACTTCTTTGCACACAACCACCTCAAGTTATGAACTCTTACCTGGGAGACCAGCAAAGAACTATCGACACACCAAAGGAGGGAGGTCCAAGCAGCACATGTAGGAAGTGCCTGGCTCAGCTCAGAAAACAGGTCCCCATTCTGGGTCCAAGGACCCTTTGGCCTGGGAGAGCTCATCCTCCATTTCACACCACACTGCAGACTGGGCAGGGCTATTGCAGAGATGGGTCCAGCGCAGACAGGATCAGTCCCTGCGGTCTGTGTGCTATTTTACTCAACCTCTCAAGCCTGTTTTCTCTTCCATAAAAGAGGACATTATAGCACCACTTCATGGAGTCCTTGGGAGAAGAGCTCAGTAGGAGCAGCCATTATTTTCATATTTTTAGCACCTAGAATGTGTCTGCTCAATGTCATAAACTTTCATGTTTCCACACTAGCTTTGGCTCTGGAAATGCCAAGTGTTTTTCTGCTGCTATATGGAGACATGAGACCACCACCCAAGGCTTAAGCCCCAGACACTTAAGTTCCCAATAATTCTTGTTTTTCCAAGAACCTCTGAGATCAGGCCTTTGCTTTTCATCCTACTTAAAGCTTAATGCCTTTTGTTGGAAATAACTTTTAATTTAGCCTTTAGCCATACTCAGTTTAACTAGAATACTAGAACACTAGACATTTTGACTAAATGTGAACATATTAGTAATGTGTTTGCTTTTCAACTGCTACTCATTTATTTTCACCTTGAAGTTTTCTCTCAAAATGAGATGAATTATAAGGTGTCATTTAAAGTAAGACAGAGAGAGGCTCTGAGTAGCTGGACAGAAGGCATCGTGTACTACAAGTTTAGGGGTTTCACACAGAAAGTGGTGGGAGCATGGGCTTCCTACACCTATAGCCCAGAGATTAAAGCCTATGGTTTCCACACAAGCACCGCCTATCATATTTGCCACACCAACTAATCTGACTTCCAGTTATAGTACACATCATGCTGGGAAAAGTTCCTGAGGTGAAGTTTTTCCAGAAATCAATGGTGTGCCCATCTACCTGAAATAAGGCCTGCCTGGGCCACCATGGGAGGGACCATCTACAGCCTAATTACCCTCTTTGTGGCTTTATAACCCAGAAATAAATAGGCTGCAAAGGACTGGTTTGCTTTTTGGCATAAACCCTTTGAATTTTTATTTTGCACTGTTTCTGTAAAAAGTTTTTTTTACTTGAATAACTTGCTTAAAATTTTGCAAGACAAAAAAAGAAAGATATTAAGATACTATTTCCATTTGTTTATGAAATGCACATGGCCTATCAGAGCTAATTAAACAGTTAAAACAATTGTTTAAAGAAATGCTGCTGCTCTTATTGGGCTCTTGATGTCCCTGGAGTTTCTAGGTGAAGACTGCATACAGGCTCATTATTAGCAGTCTCTGCTGAGGTCCTTGGGGAATGAAGGTGGCATTTCTGAGCATAGATTTGATGTGACTGAGGAAGGAAGACAAATGCCAAGATCAGGTACATGAAACAAAGGGGGTTTGAGTTAGTAGTCACCATATTTTACTGTGTATAATGTGGACTTTTTTTGCCAAAATTTTTAGAGAAAAATAAGGATACACATTATACATGGGTATAATGATTACATACCATGAGTATAATAATCATGTGTATAATGCACACAGATGCATGAGTGCACATTATATACAGCAAAATATGGTATACTTCAGATATTTTTCCATCTTGCAGTAATATATTAATAGAAATTATGCAGCATGCCTCTATTCATTGAAAAGTTTATTTCAAAGGGTTATTTTCCTCATCTCAATCTTTAGTGAATTTGTATAATTGTTATGTAGTTATTCCATCATGGGAACAGCACACCTATTTAGTGTTGCATTTTAGACATATCTGTTTTATTGATGCAGCTGTAATACAAAGTCTCCTTAACCTTGTGAAAATGTCATGGCTTTTAAATTATGATTTATTCTGATTATGTAATAAATACATGAATAAAAAATCTAAAAAAATAGAGTGAAGACAGGTCTGTCCTGACCCCTGCAGTATCACTGCTGTGGAGAGGAGTGTGTAGCTCTGTGATGCACATCGTGTAACCTAGGAGCGCCTCTGTGCAGAAGCTTAAACTGCCCATCTTCCTAGAGTGTCAACAGTACTTAAAGCTTTGGGGTAAAAAAAAAATCCATTATTTTAACATGAAAACACATATACCTAAAGAGTAAATGAGTGAGAGTTAGGTTACAACTGATCCCACCCTTTCTGTTGAGTCCTTGCAAGGTGAGGCTGGGAAGTGTTGGTTTAGTTCTCTGGGAGGAGAGAAAGGTGGTAAAGAGTCCAGAGGATTCACTCTCTGGAGGCAGGCCATAACAACTTTGGTGAACTTGGCAAATGAGTGACTCTGTGTCTAGTCCTGGGCCAAGTGCTGGGGAGCCCCAAAACTCATTAAGAGAGACAAGTGACAGAAAAACTTCTAGACTATATTCACATGAGGGCACAATGCATTCCCCTTGAACAGAGATTCAAGCTGGCTCTAACTACAGTCTGTAGAACAGAGGTTCTTAACCTGTGGTCCACAGATCTCTGATGCAAAATGTTAAATGTGCCAGTTTTCTAGAGAGTACTCAGATTTCTTTGGAATCTGAAAGGGATAGATGTCCCCAAAAGTTAAGAGCCACTGCTCTTAATTAAAGAAAGTTTGAAAGCAAAATGATTAGATTGAAGATCTAGTTGTTACAAGGAAAGATTTTCATTTGATAACAGCCAATACTTTCGGAAATGCTCCTTCTGGATCCCAAAAAAGCTTATTGAGAGTCTGTCTCCAACACCTCCCCCCGCCACACACACCAACCAGCCTAGTCCTGAAGACAATATAGGTCTGTCCAAGGCCAATTCTCCTTCCACCACTGCACACTTCCACCCAGTGGTGTAATCTAAATGCAGGCCACTCAGCCATTCAACACCAAGCCAACTTCACAGGCACAGGGAAACTGAGACCCTCAACTCCCAGACTAAGCCCCTGGTGGGAGATGCAAACAGAACAGGTGAAGCAATGTGTAGACACAACATTTAGTTTATTTTGACTGTGACCAAAGTCAGAGAAAGACAACAGAACCTCACTGACTTAGAAGTCCTGCAGGTTCACTGACAACACATCAAGGCTGGGTAAAGGGTTGGCACCCCTTAATGTAACCATCTCATAATCCCTCATCATTCCAGGACAGGATAGTGCCTCTCAGGCACTGCATGAATCTTTACAGCAACCACATTTGCTCATCCTTTAAATTACAATGGACAGATTCTCTCTCACTAAGAATATCAGTTTGATACTCATTCTTATAAACTGTCCAGTGGAAGGACAGCAGCATCTTTCAGTGTTAGTTAACTGTGGAGTCCGGAGTCCCAAGATGTGGGTTGACAGCCTCTCCAGAAAGGACTGACTGGACAACAATTTTGCTGACTGGCTGCTCACTACTCATTCCATCGCCCACCTCTTTTCTCAGCTCATCTGAGAATTTGAATGAATGTCTAATCATAGAGATCAGAACTCACAGTGAAATGAATAAGGTTTATGTGAAGACCCATCTCTAACAGCATATGTGTTTCTCTGTGAAGAGTTACATTCGAGTCACATCAGCGTCGGAGCCTCAGGAAGAATGCATGTTTACACTCTGTGCTCTCCAAGGGGTAATACTTATCATAAAAATCTAAAACATATTCCTCAGTCTTGAATCCAAACTTCTGGTACAGCAGCATAGCGGGGTTGCTCGCTGAGACGTGAAGGGTTACATCCTTGCCCATGCAGGTCTGCCAAAAGAGTGGAAAAATACAAGATGAATAGGAGAAAGCCTGAGAGAAAAATGAGTAGGTAAAGAAACTCTTTTAAGTGTAGATAGTTAGTTTAGGAAACTGGAGAAGGCAGGGACTCAGATTTTGCAACACCTAGCAACAGCTGGAAACCGAATGACATTTTACCTGGATCAACACATTCACCGAAGCATTCACCAACACTAAGGAAACTGATGGCATGCTGAATGTTCTTTTTTCTCTCTGAAGCAAAGGGCCAAGGGAGGTATTTTATTGTCAACTACATTATTTGTACTTCAATTACATGTAAATATATCAAACGTATCTATAGCAAACACTATGTCAATCTTGAAGAAATAGTGAACAAGGCAAGCTCTGCTTTTAAAAACTAGATGTTAAATTATGTGACCAGATATGAAATATTAAGACTTTCATTTAATTATAAAACCTGAAGAATTTACATGGACCTTCAGAATCCCAAAGTCTACCTCCCATCCTTCCCAAACTGACAGAACTCACTTCTCGAACTGAGATTTCTATATTTAGGATAGGCCCAATCCTAGGGAAAAAGAAAATAATTATTCTACCAATACAAGGCAATCCCTTGGATTCTTTAATTAGCTACACAGGCTAAAGTATCCCAAAAGTAATATAAATAAACAGCCTGTTTTTAATGAAGGCAGCATCAAAATAGTGATGTTGACAGGGTCCTTGAGAGTTTATAATTCATGGTTCCCCCAAGGCCTCTACTTAAGAACTCTGTCAAAAGTAGACAGCTACCTTCTATTCTCTGTTGAATTCACATTTTGTATCCAAAGGCATTTTAGGACAAGAAAGAACTACTAGTATACCAAGGACAAGAGCATATCCTATGGTAAGGCTGGTATTCCTTCTACTGCAAATATGCACAGTCTGATCATGGTCATCACCAAGTACTACTGACTGTGTCTGGGCCTGGGCTGGCTGGGGGCCAGGCACCCACATACCAAGATGAAGACTCTCCTCCCACTCAGGAAATGCTCTGTAAGGACTGACTGGACCAGTCCTTGTGTCAAGCACATACATCAAACTGTCATCTGTGCCCTGCCCTCAGGCCCTTGCCAGAAGGGAAAGGCAGAAATCCTGTAGGGATTCTGCTAGGTTGAAGGATGAACACAGGAGAGGTCAATTCTGTGACTGGAGTAGGCAGAGAAAAAGGAGGCATGGGAGAAATAACTGAGATATCAGTTCAAGACAGCACAAGGTAGCACATATAAATTGTTGAGAGGTAAGAAGAAAATTTCTAGAAGACAGTTCCCAAGGTTCTGGCCAACACTTGGAATTACTGAGCAAGTTTCATTAAAAACTGGAAAAACAACATTCTATCAACTCCATCCTCCATTTAATACTGTACTGTATACTTGATAGTTGCTAAGAGAATAAACCTTAAAAATTCTCATAATAAGAAAAACAAAATTTTATAATTATGTTTGATGATGGATGTTAACGAGACTTAATGTAATAATGATCATTTTGAGGTATGTACAAAAATTAAATCATTATGTTGTACACTCGAAGCTAATTAATATAATGTTATGTCAATTATACCTCAATAATAATAAAAAAAATCCCAAACAAAAAAGGAATCTAGACCAGTAACACAAAATCATCCATACCAGATGGTTTCTAAATAAGAGTTGCCAAAAATATGCTGGCTGGAATAAAATCCTTGCATGTTTTTCTGATGTTAGTATATAAATATATGGTATATTTTTGTCAAAGGTGATACAGATATTATCAAAGGATGAATTATAATTTGATATTAGAATTAAATCTTGGAAGGTTCATACCAGGTTATATGGTGATAGCAAAATGAAAAGCAACCAAGAATTACAAAATATGAACTACTAGTGATTGATACAGCTTAGCTACAATATTTTAAAATATTTGAAAACTAAAAACCATAGTTCCGCTTTCTTGCCTGAGCCGTGGTTGCACTGGTTCTAAGAGCAGCAGCATTACCAACATGGACAGTATAACTGCTTCCGGCTTTCACTTTTGCTGTTTTCTCATTTATTTACTACACATGATCACACACTGGCTTCTTCAAAACCTGGATCTAAACTGCAATTTTATTTTAGAGGGTGGATGATTTTTGTCTATGTGTTTTGTTTTTTTTCTTACAAAGTTATTTTCATCAAAAAAAGCACACAGACTACATATACAGTGCACACCAACAGAAATAAAAAAAAGTACATTATACATATACTGCAAATTCACAGTACAAAAGATACTGCCTTTTAAATATATACTATGAAAAAAAACAAGAAAAACAATATAATAAGAAAAAATGGATAACATTAAGCAACACACCAGAACCCACTGGCAGCTTCTGAAAACCAAAGGGCAACCCATCTTGTGGAGAAGGATGGTGACTGGCATTGTCACTTGGTCTCATATTCCACTGGGCCATGCAGGGAGGGCCCTGCTCAGATCTACTCTTCCTCTAATTCTTTCCAAAGAGCCCAGAAGCAAGTGTGTAGAAGATGAGCACAGACAACATACCTGAATGAGATGATAAATCATGAAAGTTGCAATCCCTGCTCTTCTCCATTCAGGGTGGACAAACAGAAACGAAATGTAAGCTTCATTGTACTTCACGTCGGGAACCATGAAGCCAAATGCAATGATGACTTTTTTATACAGGACCACAACACTGAAGTCTGGGTACTGCAAGCACTCAGACAGGTCAATGCCTAAAGAAAATAAACAATCGGAGATTCAAAACCATGTGCCTTTTGGAATTAATGAACACCAAGCTGTTCAGTCTGTACTTACAGCTGCACCTGCATGCTAAAAAACAAAACAAAATAAAATGAGACAAAGATATTACCATACACAGCACACATTCAGATCATAAAATTAAAAATGAATTTTAGAATATAACAAAATTAACATCATCTTTTCTAAGTACATATGTTAAGAGAGGCAGGATAGGATGGATAGTAGGAGTGAACAGGTTGAGAACTGGACACACCTCGTTTTCAATTCAGTCTCCTTGGCCACGTGTATCAACAGGCACATCTCTAAACGTCTTGGCTTCAGTTTTACCTTGTTTAAGATGAGAGTATACCTAGATCTCACAGAGTGGGAGTAAAGATCCCCTGAGAGTGTCCATTTCATTGTAGTCTTTATCTCAGACATATTCAATTTATAAGCTCTTTTGTACAAATGCTACATTTTACAATAAAAAGGTTAAATAAAAAATTAGTCCTTGCATAGGGTATGAAGGTCATCTAGTGTAAAGTCAGGAAGTAGTGACTGCTCCTGGAATGTTCCTTTCCACTCACACAGCTCTGCCACCACATGCAGTGTGACATGATTATGAGACAATAAAGACGACAAAGCTCTCATCCTGATGAAATCTTATCTAACATCCGGAAGACATATTCGATTTCAAAGCACAGTGGTAAAGCAGATCCACAAAAAATGTGTTTATTTTTAACAATGAAAATGTGTTCTTTTAACAGATGGCTTTGGTGTTTAGATACAGTATATTATAAGGCTGATAAAATGACAAATCATATTGGGTTAAAGTCTGGGATCAGCATATTTGGCTTTTTAAAAACACCTTTTGGCTGTACTGACACTCTCTAAGAAATAGTTAAATAAACAGAGCACACAGAATTATTAAGCAAAATCAAAAGTGTCCAAATGCCCCAGCTGCCAGTCTGTATATGGTTGATAGACATTACCTGGTATCTAAACATATGTAGAAACAAACAGAATGAATCTTTTATTCTGGAAGCAGAGGAAAATAGGGAAGAGAAACAAACAAAAACACTGTTTATTACTTTAAATGCAGGCTTATTCTTGGTCTTAGGGAAAAAGGGGTAGTTATATTTTAATATTTTTATATTAGTAGAGACAAACTATATGAAATCATGAGTAAAGGTTTTAGGGTCACATGACATACAGTAATTTTAAAAATTACTGAAGTTAACTATACAGAAAACTGATCTGCCCAGTTTGAAAAGGGGAGAACATACCAGGCCAGAAAAACTCCTGACACATGGAGTTTATTGTTGGGATGTGATTTGGCCGGACATAGCAGTAATCGAGAGGTGCATCGGGCTCTGGAGTCCAGTGAGGGTCACTTCTGTGCAGATGAGAACGAATCTGTGACAGGAGTTGCAGTTTGGGTGGCTTTGTTTCATAATCACGCCTCCAGTACCACAGAAGATAAACAAATTCAAGTCAAAAAAAATACCCAATATTACTCCTAACCATTTGATTCATGCAAACTCTTTGCTTGAAATTTTGAACTAACTTGCATTACTTTATATGGCAACTGGCTTGACCACAGCTACAGTACTTTTTGGTATGAATTTAAAATTCATTCTTTAAACATTTGTTGACCAATCCCCTCTGCACCCACCAGTAACTCTACTGGTGCAGGTGAACCTTATGAACAGAACGAGGAAACAGAATTAGCATCTAATTTAACCCTCTGAGTGCTCTCACCAAGACAGAGACTAGGGCTGGGAAGGTTCAATCCTGCCAAGGTAGCTGGGGATCACCAGAGACCAGGGGAACCAAAGCAGGCTCACGCACTGCCCTTCCATGTGTCTGCCTGGGAAGCAGTGCTATGCAAGGAACATCAGGTGACTGCATACCTGCAGAGCAAGTACAGTCAGCAAGACTATGTGCTCTGTTAATCACAGCCAAGATAGAACTGGGGACCTCTCTTGTCTGCTCTGCTTCGCAGCAGAAACTGTCCCAACATCCAATCTAGCTATAGGTCATCCAACTTGAGACAACTCTCTCATTTTTTTATTTCACAGACTATTAAATACAAACAACTTTAAATTTAAAAGAAAACAATGAGTATGGTCCTCTTAATGAAATCCAACAGTTAACTTATCCTTGCTTTTTCTGTTTCTATCAAAGGATCATCCTTTCTGCAAAAAAGCATAGTTGAAACAAGTCAGGGCTGAGGCTAGGTACCAAAGCACAGACTCAGTCCTTGCTGACTCCCGCTCACAGGTTTTGGTATTTCCTCACTCCAGGAGAGGGATGGGGGGTAGAAAGCACAAACATTACTTGTCATGACACAATCCACACCATGGCTCTTCTCCATATACCTGATGTACGGTTTCAAGATCCGAGAAGTGTAAGGGCTCACGATGCTCTGGTCCACAACCAAATCTTCTGACCCCACCAAACGATACAAAAACTTGGTGGTCTGGTGCCGAAATCCTTTCCTGGATGGCAAGGCAGTCTACGAGAAAGAAACACTGGTTATATCTAAACAAAATTATTCAAAAGATTGATTTAATTTCCACAGATAATCAGTACTTATCATGTTCCCATGTATCAGAAAGGCCTTTTTTACATCATATTTTAAAAGCTCATGTTAACAAAAAGTTCATAGTCATCTTTGTATAAAATTAAATATGAAAAACTCATCCTAGTTGTAACAGTTTAAAATCAAAATAACTTAAAAGATTTTAAAGTTTAAAATGTTTACAGTCATTAAGTGGGTGAAATGCAGTACTGAGCATGGAATTTACAGCTTCTACAGGTTTCATTTTATCTATATTTCACCTTCAGTCCATTCAACAAACATTAACCAGCACTGGTGTCGTGAAGGTAAGCACAGTTAGCCAAACAGCCACGGGGGCCAATTATTGCAGTACCTGTATATGGATTGATTAAAATATGTCTCTATTCCAATGAGTATATTTGACAAAAATAGGTATGATCCCTAAAACAAATCACAATAGTGGAGAAGCCCTACCAGAGTCAGAGGATGTAGTCTCTGCTCCTTAGGCAGGTACCCTAACTGAACTGGTGGGTTTCACCTTGGGAGCCTGATTGAAGATGTCTGTTCTCAGTGAGTGCCACTCTAGGACCCTCAGTCATGTAGTAACAGAATACATGCAATTAGGGTTTTATAGCAAAGAACTGAAATTAAAGATTAAAAGACACACTTATAAAATAGTTTGCCAAGGGTTGGATAAAGTTTAGAAATTTGAGTTGTTTTTGTAGAATCAGTTTGCTCTTAGCCTAGCAAATAACTATGTTGGAAGAAGGGCAAGAATTCTTTCTTTCATAATTTGCTCTCATTACCTTCCCAAACTGAAGACCAAAACTTTCAAAAACGAACTTTGAAATTCTTCTAGGACTTTAAAATAAGTTTCAAAGTGAAATCGCAAGCTGTCTTATATAGTTTTGAACTATTGACCCAACACTCCCTCCTATACTTTTGGATATTTGTGGCTCCTCATATCAAAAGGAAGAGTCAATTTCTCCTCCCCTTGAATCTGGGTGGGCCTGTAAGTGACCAATCAGAAAGTGACAATCTGAGACTTTTGAACCCAGGCCTTAAGAGGACTGGCAGCTTCCATTTTTTTCCCTCTTTGAGTTCAGCTACCATTGTGTTCAGGCTGGACCACTGAACAACTAGAGGATATAGTAACAGGTTCTGGGGGAAGAGAAGCCATCCTGTTCATTCCAGTCCTGACCCAGCTATCAGCTGAATGCAGCCACAGAAGAATCACCCAATTGAGCCCAGTCAACCCACAGCATCAGAAGAAATATTAAATACTCATTTTTTTAAGCTACTAAGTTTTGGGATGGTTTGTAATACAGCAACAGATAACTGAAATGCCAGCCACTGGACCAGTAGCCCACAAAACACTATCCAGTTAATGTCTCAAGATGAGTTCGTGGAACTCTATAAATGTTATATAGTACCCCAACTTCCTTCCATCACCCCTGCTTTCTCCCAAACCTAAACCACACTCAACTTCTGTCCAGCTTACTATCAGTCTTCCTGCCGCCTGTCACTCTTACCCCATATCATCTGTTCTCCACACAGAGCCAAAGCCAGATTCTTCCTTTAAAAACTAATTAAATTCACCTCCCTTGATGGTAACTCCTACCTGCCTTCCCACTGTATGTTCATAATACAATTCAAACTCCTTGCCGTGACCCATGGGATCTGACTCCATTATTTCTGTGGCCTCATCTCCCATCATCCCCTTTCTTGCTCATCACTATGTTCTAGCCCCCGACACCAAACTAACTCCTGCCTTAGGTCCTGTGCCTGGGTCTTCTGTCCTACATCTTCCTCAGCCTGGCTCTTCCTTGTATATCAGAACTTGGTTCAAGTGTTACCTCTACAGAAAGGCTGTCCTTAACTACCCTGTCTGAAGTGGTGTTACTACTCTCTGCTCCTCCACTCCACTACAGCCTTGTAGGAAGTCATCCTGTTCATTAAGGGAGTTAATATTGTCACCTCTCTGCTCACTGATGGCAGCTCCATAAGGGTGGGAAACCTAGTCTGTCTTAATTCACTGCAATACTGCCCCAAAGAATAGTGCTTGGCACGTATGAAGTATTCAATTTAATGTCAGTTGAATGACAAAATGGGGGGGAGGCGGGGGGCTGTCCCAAAGTCAAATACGTTTGGAAAATGTTAAAAGAGCTTCTTCACACTTCTGGTTCTAAACAAAATAGGGAGATAGGTGGGCTGCTAGGTCCCTTCCCCAAACCCAATCTAGGAGAGGTCTAAAGAGTGAGAGGGAAGACAGAACACAAAGGCTGTGGGAAACCCCAAAGGACACCAAAAGTGTCTGTGTACAGGTAAGGTGGCAGTGGGCAGTCTAGAGCACAGAAAGGTATTGCATCATGATGGGGATCGGGATATTTTCTGATTGGACCACTTCCTCAGCTCTGGATAGATCTCTGGCAAACAACTTTGCCAGGAAGCATCAACTAGAGGGGTGATATTAGAGCAGTGCTGGTACCTTCCTGAGGTGGAGGGCAGACACCCTTGGGACAGCCCCTGCATATTCTCTAATCCAGTGACAGCGGAGGGAGGTGTAAAGGAGCACAGGGGCCAGAAGTCCTGGGAGTTTCTTTGAGGTGAGGTTGCATGATTGTAGAAAAAGGTGAGGATGCTAAATGACTGAGCCCAGAGTCTCCCAATTTACACAAGTTGCCAAGAGGGTAACAAGCTGGAAATCAGACTTTTCTCTTCTCTCCAGGTGTACACTGCCAGCAAAGGTAGGTGGTAAGACTAAGGGAATATACATTCACAGTGGAAAAAAATCAAGACATGTAAATGAGTATAAAGCAAAACAAAAGATAAAGTAAACAAAATGCACTGGGAAAGCCAGAAATGATAGGATCAGCAAGAAATTTTTTAAAGCACAATAAAGAGTCATCAGGAAAATGGAAATCAAAACTGAAACATACCCCTTTTTTCCTTCTTCATTAAACTTTGATTTAATGGGTTTCAAGATTCTGTGACAGATTTTTGGTCAGGTGGTTTCCATTAAAATGTACTGATTTAATAAACTAGTAACTTAAAAACTGCCACACACACAAAAACCACAAGATCTACAAAACATTCACCTCTCCTTCTGAAGGTTTTACAATGCATTGCAATTATTAAAGTCTTTCACTATTAAACTTAAGTGTCCTGTTGAGACAAACAATTCTAAGACCTTTCTTCCATCACTAATTAAGACTGGGGTGACAGGTATTGGAGATAATATTCATTTAGCCTTCTGAGCTTTCTGGGCAGACTTGGTGACTTTCCCAGCTCCAGCTGCCTTCTCGTCCACTGCTTTAATGACACTAACAGCAACTCTCTGGCTCATGTCACAAACAGCAAAGTATCCTAAAGGAGGATCGTGAGAGAAGCTCTCAGTGCACATGGGCTCGCCAGGAACCATATCTACAATGGCAGCATCACCAGACTTCAGAAACTTTGGGCCATCTTCCAGCTTTTCCCCAGAGTGATGATCAATCTTCTGCTTCAACTCAGTAAATTTGCAAGCAATGTAGGCTATGTAACAATACAGCACAGGTGCATGTCCAGCACTGATTTGGCCTGGATGGTTCAGGATAACCACCTGAGCTATGAAGCTAGCTGCTTCCACTGGTAGGTCATTTTTGCTGCCAACACCCACATTGCCATGACAAAGAACTTTGACACATATGTTCTTGACACTGATGCTGACACTGTCCAAAGGAAGAACTTCACTCAAAGCTTCATGGTGCATTTCAACAGGCTTCGCTTCAGTTGTAACAGTGACTGGGGCAAAGGTGACCATTATGCTTGGTCTGAGAACACCAGTCTCCACTTGGCCCACAGAGACGGTATCAATTTTGTAGACATCCTGGAGGGGCGGATTCAGGGGCCTGTCAGTTGGATGAGTTGGTGGCGGGATGCAATTCAGGACTTCAAGCAGCATGTTCCACTGGCCCTGCCATCTGTCTGGGTGACTTTCTAAGCCTTGAACCAAGTCATGTCACACTTGGCTCCAGCAGGTTGTCACCACACCAACCAGAAACTGGCACAAATGCTACTATGTCAGGGTTGTAGCCCATTTTCTTAACATAGGTGCTGAGTTCTTTAACAATTTCCTCATATCTCTTCTGGCTGTAGGGTGGCTTAGTGGAATCCATTTCGTTAACACCAACAATCAGCTGTTTCACACCTAGCATGAAAGCAAGAAGGGCATGCTCATGGATCTGCCCATTCTTGGAGATATACACTTAAATTCATCAACACTGGCAGCAACAATCAGGACAGCACAGTCAGCCTGGGATGTGCCTGTAATCATGTTTTTGATAAAGCCTCTGTGACCTGGGACATAAATGATGGTCACATAATACTTTCAGGTCTTGAATTTCCACAGGGAGATATCAATTGTGATACCACACTCATGTTCAACTTTCAATTTATCCAAGACCCAGGCACACCTGAAGGAGCCCTTCCTTATATCAGCAGCCTTCTTTTCAAATTTTTCAATGGTCCTTTTGTCAATCCCACCACATCTGTAGATGAGATGGCCTGTAGTGGCAGACTTGCCGGAATCTATGTGTCCAATGACCACAATGTTGATGTGAGTCTTTTCCTTTCCCATTTTGGCTTTGATTAGTGGTGGTTTTCACAACACCTATGTTCTGGTGGCAAACCCATTGCGAAAAAGCTGATACCACTTGATACCCACTAAGATCACTATAATCAAAAGACAGATAACAACAAACATTGGTAAGGATGTGTGGAAAAATCAGAATCTTCATACAACACTGGAGGGAATATAAAATAGTGTAGCCATTTTGGGAACTAGTCTGTAGTTTTTCAAAAAGTTAAACATCATGCTACTGTTTGACTGGCCAATTCCACTCCGGGGTATAAACCCAAAAGTAAAAACATATGTGCACATAAAAACCTACACAAATGTTCACAGCATTATTCACAATAGCCAAAAGGTGCAAACAACCCAAATGTCTATCATCTGTTAGATGGATAAACAGAATGTGGTGGAGCTACACAATGGTATATTAATTATTTAACCATAAAAAATAACAGTACTAATATATACCACAACATGGATGAACATCGAAAACATTATACAAAGTGAAAGGAAGCAGTCAGAAAGACCACATATTATGTGATTCCATTTATATGAAATTTCCAGAATAGGCAAATCTATAGAGACAGAAAATACATTAATAGTCGCTGGGTATGGAGAGGAGAGCAACAACAGCTAAAGTTTAGGTTTCTTTTTAGGATGACAAAAATGTTCCAAAATTGACTGTGGTAATATTTATAGAATTCTGTGACTATATTATAAACCAATGAATTGTATACTTTAAATGAGTAAACTGTATGATATGTGAATTTTGTCTCAATAGAGCTGTTTTTATATTTTTTTAAATAGTTTTATTTATTTATTTTTAGAGAGACGGAAAGGGAGGGAGAAAGAGAGGGAGAGAAACATCAATGTGTGGTTGCCTCTCGTGTATCCCCTACTGGAGACCTGGCCCGCAACCCAGGCATGTGCCCTGACTGGGTATCAAACCGGCAACCCTTTAGTTTGCAGGGTGACACTCAATCCACTGAGCTACACCAGCCAAGGCTCAATAAAGCTATTTTTAAAAAGCATAATAAACAGACTTGAAAGTAATGAAGGAGACTGGAAATAGGAAGGAGTAGTCATGAAGCACCTGTTATCCATTATCAGATATTAAATACAACATCACTGAAATAAAGTACTCAGTGAATGAATGATGTTAGGGACAGGTGGAGGATTGCTTCAAAAAGGCAAAGTAAGGCGGATTTCCAGCCAAGATGGAGGCATAGGTAGACACACTTTGCCTCCTCGCACAACCAAGATAGGGACAACAACAATTTAAAAACTGAATAACAACCAGAACTGACAGAAAATTGAACTATACAGAAGTCAGACTACCAAGAAGTTAAAACAGACATGTTCACCCAGACCAGTAGGAGGGGTGGAGTCGGGCAGCTGGGTGTGGGTTGGGAGCAGAGAGCATTGGGACCAGGTGCATAAGGCATCCGGGGCGCGCAAGACTGCAGTGGGTGGTCCCTGAGTGCGCAAGTGGCCCCTGGCAGACCCTGGCCGAGAGGTGGCAACCGGCAGACCCAGCGAGGCAGCAATTGTGAAGCAAGGCACTGCACGCAACCCAGGATCCCAGTGCTGGGAAATAGAGCCTTGGGACACTGATTGAAAACACCTGTGGGGTTGAAGCGCAGGGTGAGACAACCAGCCTCACAGGAGAGGTCCTTGGAGGGTCCCACAGCGTACACAAGCCCACCCACACGGGAACTGGCACCAGAGGGGCCCAGTTTGCTCAGGGGAAATGGCGGAAGGGACTGAGGTCCAACGGAGAGCAGAGCAAGCACCATTGTTCCCTCTTGGACCCTGCCCCCACATACGGCTTCACAACCCAGCAACTGGGGTGCCCTGCCCTAGTGAACACCTAAGGCTCTACCCCCATACGTAACAAGCGTGACCAGACCAAAGAAAAAAAAAAGATGGCTCAAACAGAAATGAAAGCCTCACAATCAGTACTTTTAAGCGACAAGAGATGGCCAACCTATCAGATACACAGTTCAAAGCACTGGTGATCAGGATACTCCCAGAACTGGTTGATTTTGGTTGCAAATTAGATGAAAAAATGAAGGCTACACTAAGTGAAATGAAGAAAAATTCACAGGGAACCAATAGTGATGGAATGAAAGCTGGGTCTCACATCAATGGAGTGAACCAGAAGGAAGAAAAAAATACACAACCAGAAAGGAATGAAGAAATAAGAACTCAAAAAAATGAGGAGAGGCTTAGGAACTTCCAGGACATCTTTAAACGTTCCAACATCCGAATTATAGGGGTACAAGAAGAAGAAGAGGAAAAGCAACAAGTGGAAAGGTTATTTGAACAAATAATGAAGGAAAACTTCTCCAATAAGGCAAAGGAAATAGACTTTCAGGAAGCCCAGAGAATACCAAAGAAATTGGTCCCAAGGAGGAACACACAATGGCACATCATAATTACATTAGCCAAGGTAAAAATGAAGGAGAGAATCCTAGAAGCAGCAAGAGATAAGGAGACAGTTATCTTCAAAGGAGTTCCCATCAGGCTAATTTCTCAAAAGAAACCTTGCAGGCAAGATGGGGCTGGAAAAAAGTATCCCAAATCATGAAAGGCAGGAACCTACATCCAAGATTACACTATCCAGCAAAGCTATCATTTAGAATAAAGGGGCAGATAAAGTGCTTCCCAGATAAAGTAAGGTTAAAGGAGTTCATCATCACCAAGCCCTTATTATATGAAAAGTTAAAGGGTTTTATTAAGAAAAATAATAAGATCAAAACTATGAACAGTAAAATGACAACAAACTCAGAACCATCAACAACTGAACCTAAAAAACAAAAACAAACTAACAACTAGAACAGGAATAGAATCACAGAAATGGTCATCACATGGAGGGTTATCAGTGGGGAGAGGGAAGGGGAGAATATGGAGGGAAGTTACAGGGAATAGAAGCATAATAGGCACAAAATAGGCAGGGGAAGTTAAGAATAGTATAGGAAATGGAGGAGCCAAAGCACTTACATATACAACCCATGGACATGAACTAAGGGGTAAGGGGTATGCTGGAGTGTGGGCTGGTGCAGGGAAGAAGGGAATAAAGGGGATAAAAAAATTGGGGCAACTGTAATGGCATAATCAATAAGATATACTTAAAAAAAAAGAAACACAAAGGATTGTAAAAAATACTACAAACAAACATATGCCAACAAAATGGACAATCTGGACAAAATAGGTAAATTGCTAAAAACATACAATCTTCTAAAACTAAATCAGAAGGAATTAGAAAATCTGAATTGACAGAACACAAATAGTGAAATTGAAGCAGTAATCAACTCCCAAAGAACAAAAATCCTAGACCCAATGGTTACACAGGTAAATTTTACCAAACATTCAAAGAAGCACTATCACCTATCCTTCTGAAACTATTCCAAAACTTCAAGAGAAATGAAAATTTCCAAGCTCATTTTATGAAGCCAGCATTATCCTAATTTAGAAACCAGATAAGGATACCACAAACAAAGAAAATCATACGCCAATATCCCTGATGAACATAAACACTAAAATCCTTAGCAAAATATTAGCACGCTAGATCCACCAATACATTCAAAAGTTCATACACCATGACCACCTAGGATTTATTCTGGGGATACAAGATTGGTACAGTATCTGCAAGTCAATAAACATGATAAACCACATAAGCGAAATGAAAAACAAAACCACACAATCATATCAATAATGGCAGAAAAAAACATGTGATAAAATCCAGCACACATTTGTGATAAAAACTTAGCAAAATGGGAATAAGTGGAACTTACCTAAACATAATAAAGACCATATTTGACAAACCCATAGCCAACATCATACCTAAGAGGCAAAAACTAAAACCTTTTCAATTAAGAGAAGGAACAAGACAGGGATGTCCACTTTCACCACTCTTATTCAATACAGTACTAGAAGTTGTAGCCACAGCAATCAGACAAGAAGAAATGAAAAGCATCCACACTGGAAAGGATCCACACTTCAAATCAATTGAAGACATAAAACTGTCATTATTTGCAGATGATATGATACTATGCATCAGGGTGTCCAACCTTTTGGCATTTGTGCTATACTGGAAGAAGAGTTGTCTTGGGCCACACATTAAATACATTATGACACATAATCGCATAAAAATCTCATAATGTTTTAAGTAAATTATGATTTTCTGTTGGGCTACATTCATAACCATCCCGGGCTGCATGCAGCCCACAGGCCACAGGTTGGACACCTCTGCTGTATACAGAAAAACTCTTGCCATGATACTATATATAGAAAACCCTAAAGACTCCACCAAAAAACTAGTAGAACTGATAAATAAAATCAGTAAAGTAGCAAGATACAAAATTAATAGTCAGAAATTGGTACTATTTTTACACACCAATAGTGAACTATCAGAAAGAGATATTTAAGAAAACACTCCCATTTACAATTACAACAACAAAAAAATAAGGAACCTAGGCATAAATTTAACTAAGAAGGTAAAGATCTGTACTTGGAAAATTATATGATACTGAAGAAAGAAACTGAGAAAGATGCAAATAAGTGGAAGCATATTCTGTGTTCTATAGGAATTTCCTATTCTATAGGAAAAATTAAGATCATTAAAATATCTATACTATCCAAAACAATCTATAGATTCAATGCAATTTTTATTAAAATACCAATGGCATATCTCACAGAACTAGAACAAATATTCCAAAAAATTATATGGATCCACAAAGGAACCCTAATAGCCTCAGCAATCTTAAGAAAGAAGAACAAAAAATATCACACTACCTGATATCAAACTGCAGTACAAGGCCATAGTAATGAAAACAGCATGGTACTGACAAAAAAACAGACATATATACAGATCAATGAAACAGAATAGAGAACCCAGAAGTAAACCCACTCCTCAATAGTCAACTAATATTTGACAAAGGAGGCCAAAAAATACAATGGGGTAAAGACAGTCTATTCAATAAATGGTGCTGGGAAAATTGGACATGTGCAAAATAAATGAAACTAGACCCCCTTCTTACATAACACAAAAGAATAAACCAAAGTGGATTAAAGACTTAAATGTGAGGCTTGAAATCACAAAAATCCTAGAAGAAAACATAGGCAGTAAAATCTCAGACACTGCTTGTAGCAATATTTTTTCTGGTATATCTCCTTGGGCAAGGGAAACAAAACAAACAAACAAATTGGACTACATCAAACTAAAGAGCTTTTGCAAAGGAAACCATCTAGAAAATGAAAAGACGACTCAATAACTGGGAGAATATATTTGCCAATGATATATCTGATGAGGGGTTAATACCCAAAATTGATAAAGAACTTACAAAACTCAACGCCAAAACACAAACAATCCACTTGAAAAATGGGCGGGTTCCAGCCAAGATGAAGGCATAGGTAGAAATGCTTCACTTCCTCACATAACCAAAAGAAGGATAAAAACCAATCTAAAAACAATAAACAACTAGAAGTGGCAGAAAATCAAACTGCATGGAACTCTGACAACCAAGGAGTTAAAGAAACATTCACACAGACCAGTAGGAGTGGTGGAGATGGGCAGCCAAGCAGAGAGGATTTGTAGGAAGACAGCGGACTGTGTGGGTGAGGCAGGGCTGGTTGAGAGGACTCGCCACAAGGTGGCAGACTGTGTGAACAAGGCAGAGCTTGCTGAACGGGAAACTAAAAACTCAAAGCTGACTGTAAACTACTGTGGGGGTGGCCACAGTGGGAGAAATTCCCAGTGTCGCGTGAAAGAGGTCATTGGAAAGTGGGGCTTGAGTTGAGCCAGCAAGTTCCATTATTCCCTCTCTTATCCCTTCCCCACAGACAGCATCACAACGCAGCAAAGAGGTTACCTTGCTAGGGTAAATACCTAAGGCCCAGCCCTCTTACAACATAACAGGTGCACCAAAACAGAGAAATACGGCCCAAATAAAAGAACAGATCAAAGCTCCAGAAAAGAGCTAAGCAACAAGGAGAGAGACAACCTAACCTATCAGATGCAGAGTTCAAAACACTGGTAAACACAATGCTCACAGAACTAATTAAGCTCAGTCGCAAAATGGAGGAACAAATGAAGACTCCCCAAAATGAAATAAAGCAAAATATACAGGGAACCAACAGTGGAGGGAAGGAAACCAGGACTCACATCAACAATTTGGAATAAAAGGAAAAAATAAACGTCCAACAGAACAGAATGAAGAAACAAGAATTCAAAAAAATGAGGAGAGGCTTAGGAAACTCTGGGACAACTTTAAACACTCTAACATCAGAATCATAGGGGTGCCAAAAGGAGAAGAGGAAGAGCAAGAAATGGAAAACTTATTTGAACAAATAATGAAAGAAAACTCCCCCAATCTAGCAAAGGAAATAGACTTCTAGGAAGCCCAGAGAGTCCCAAAGAAATTGGACCCCAGGAGGAATACACTAAGGCACATCATCATGGGTAATCTTAAGGTAATCTTAACCCAAGATTAAAGATAAAGAGAGAATTCTAAAACAAGCAAGGGGAAAGGAGAAAGTTAACTACAAAGGAGTGCCCATTAAGAGTGTCAGCTGATTTCTCAAAAGAAACCTTACAGGCAAGGGGGGCTGGAAAGAAGTATTTGAAGTCATGAAAGGCAAGGACCTACATCCAAGATTACTCTACCCAGTAAAGCTATCAATTAACATGGACTTTAATAGTCACAGTATAACTGTATCCACTCCATGGTGCTGCCTGCCCCACCTCCACCCCCACCCTGAATTAGAGAGTGTGTGCTAACTCACCTGGTATCGGTCAAGGATTCTGAAGTCCTGACAGGTGGTTCTGTATGTGGCTTGGGCTGCCGGAAGACTGGAAACTCCTCCTTCTTTGACTCCATAAATTCCATCAACTAACAGAAGAGCAGCATTAACTACTTGATCCAAATCAAAAAGTGGTAAGCCCCTCTCCCTTTTCGCTTGTCTGATAATCAATTTACGCTTCAGCCTCCGAGCTTCTGGTGTCATGGCAACAGCACTGGGACAAGCTTCCAGCCTCTTCAGAAGCAGTTTCTCCTCATAGATGCTCACAGAGGTGTATTTGGGCCCTTTAGGTTTCCTGTCCTTCTCCAGCTGTGGCTTCCTCTTTTCTCGAGCCCTTGTTTGCAAAGATGTGTTGGAATCTGTGTCTTCACTGTCAATATCCATCCTGTCAGGTTTTTCCTCCTCACTCTCTACTTCCTGCTTTATCTGCTCGGGTGCTCTGACCTTCTTTCTGCCCCCAACCACTGTCCCAGAAGCTGCTGACCCAGCAGGGGGTGGGATATACTCCATCCCTGGATCTATGACTCCATCACCTTCCATCTCATCATCATCTGTGCAGAGCATAAAACAAAACAGAAGAAATGCAAAGCACACCACATGCAAGGTGAAAGCATACACTTTTATGTCATGGGCCATACATAAAATAAAAGACCCACGAAAGGTTAAGTCTTACCATGAAATAAGGCTTGTGGTGGCATCACATCTGGAATCAGATCTGCTTCTGAAAGCAAGCTAGGCGTGGCTGAATGAGAGGCAGGAGTCCCGGGGGCAGAGAAATCCAGAGAAGGAGAAGGAGATGGACTTGTCAGCGGAGTGCGGTCAGAGGAGCTCAAGGATGAAAAGTCAATCACTTCTCCTTTTTCTAGAATTATATCAGGCCGGCGGCCTCGGCTGATGAATTTTACTGGGGTTGAAGAAGTGCTCCTATCAAGAAAGCCAGCTGCTTCCTTCTGTGCTCTTCTAATGTCTTTTGCTTCCTGAGTACGAGATCTTTTCTCTTTTAATTCCATGGCCGATTCCACAGGATTGCGACTCGCACGTTTTCTAAGGCCCTCAACAGTAATGATGGGATCTAAAGTTGGTTTTGAGGCTGCTGGAAAAGAATAAATATCTAAATTTTTTGAAATTATATTTTATTAATTATGCTATTACAGTTGTTTAGAATTTTCTCCTCCTTTCCCCACCTTCACCCAGAACTCCCCACTCCCTCTGGGAATCTCCACACAAGTTCATGTCCATGGGTCATGCATATAAGTTCTTAGGCTACTCCATTTCCTGTTCTGTACTTTGTATCACCAAAGCTATTCTGTAACTACCTATTTGTATTTCTTAATCTCTTCACCTCTTCATTATTCCCCCATCTGGCAACCAACCAAATGCTCTCCACAAGCATGATTCTGACTCTATTCTTCTTGTTTGTTTTTTAAATTCAATTGTTGATAGACATGTATTTTTGCCATTTTATTGATCATAATTCTGATCTTCTTTTTCTTAAATAAGACTCTTTAAAATTTCATACAATACTGGCTTGGTGATGATAAACTCCTTTACCTTTTTCTTGTCTGGGAAGCTCTATATTTGCCCTTCGATTCTAAAATATCACTTTGTTGGGTAAAACAATCTTGGCTGTAGGACTCTGTTTTCTATGACTTTGAATATTTCTTGCCAATCCCTTCTAGACTGCAAAGTTACTTTTGAGAAATCAACTGAAAGTCTTATGAGAACTCCCCTATAGGTAACTAACTGCTTTTCTCTTGCTGCTTTTTAGATTCTCTCTTTACCTTTCACCTTTGGCATTTTTATGATGATGTGCCTTGGAGTGCTTTGCATCCATCTTGTTTGGGACTCTGTGTTTTCTGGACTTGTACGTCTATTTCCTTCACCAAGTTAGGGAAGTTTTCTTTCATTATTTTTTCACATATATTTCCAACTTCTTGCTCTTTCTCTTCTCCTTCTGGCACACCCATAATGTGAATGTTGGACCACTTAAGGTTGTCCCAGAGGCTGTTTATAATACCCTCTTAGGGGTATCAGGGTATTATGCTTGCTGTATAGTATAATCAATAAAAAATACTTTAAAAAAAGGAACCCAGGACAATTCATAACACTGAAGGGAAGAATCCATTGAGCAGATATAAACATTATAAACATATATGCACCCAACATAGGTGCACCCAAATATATAAGGCAAATCTTGGAGGACTTCAAGAAAGATAGAGACAGCAACACATTTATACTAGGAGATTTTAACACTCCACTGTAAAAAATGGATAGATCTTCCAAACAACAAGGACACTGCAACATTGAACACTGCTCTATATCAAGTATATATCAAGTATATTTTATTTCCAAAAGAAACAAAATATACATTCTTTTCAAATGCACATGGAATATTTTCAAAGATAGACCACACGATAGGACACAAAACAAGCCTGAACAAATTCAAGAAAATTAAAATCATGTCAAGCATATTCTCAGACCACAAGGGCCTGAAACTAGAAACCAACCTCAAGGGAAAAACTCAGAACACTCAAATTCCTGGAGACTGAATATCATGCTATTAAACAATGAATGGGTTAAGAATAAGATCAAGGAAGAAATCAAAAAGTTTCTGGAAACAAATGAAAATGAACTCACAACAGCCCAAAACTTATGGCACACAGTGAAGTCAGTCCTGAGAGGGAAGCTCATAGCAATACAGGCCTACCTAAAAAAAATATATATAAATATTTCAAATAAGCAACCTAACCCTGTATCTACAAGAACTGGAAGAACAACAACAAACAAAGCACAAAGAAGGAAGGAAATAATCAAGATCAGAGCAGAATTAAATAACACAGATACTAAAAGAACAACTCTAAGGATCAATTAATCCAGGAGCTGGGTCCTTGAAGAAATGAAGAAAATCACCAAGCCTTTAAGCAGACTCATCAAGAAAAAAAAGACAGAACCCAAATAAACACAATCAGAAATGAAAGAGAAGAAATTACAACTGATACAAAGAAACACAAAGGATTGTAAAAAATTAATATGAATAACTATATGCCAAGAAATTTGAATACCAGGGTGAAATGGACAAATCTCCAGAAAAATGTAATATTCTAAAACTGCATGAAGAAGCAGCAGAACACCTGAACAAATTGGTAACAGCTGGAGAAATCAAACCAGTAATGAAAAAACTCCAGGCACTCAAAAGACCTGGACTGGACTGTTTCACAGGAGAACTTTACAAACCATTTAAGGAAGAGCTAACCCCTATCCACAGAATATTTAAAAAAAAACAACCCAATAGAGGGAAGACTCCTAAACATTTTTACAAAGCCAGCATCATTCTAATGCCAAAACCAAATGACACAACAAAGAAAAAAAACCATAGGCCAATATGGCTGATGAACAGAGATGCTAAAATCCTCAACCAGATATTGGCAAACTGCATCCAGCAATACAATAAAAAGATTATACACCATGATCAAGTGGGATTCATCCTAGGGATGCAAGGATGGTACAACATTCACACATGAACAAATGTAATACATCACATAAACAAAATCACATGATCATATCAATAGATGCAGAAAAAGTATTTGATAAGATACGGTACTCATTTACGATAAAAACACTCAGCAAAGTGAGAGTAGAGGGAGCATACCTCAATATAATAAAGGTCATATATGAGAAACCTACAGCCAACAACACACTTAATGGGCAAAAACTAAAAGCTTCCCCACTAAGATCAAGAATAAGACAAGGGTGTCTGCTTTCACCACTTTCATTCGACATAGTACTGGAAGTCCTAGCCACAGAAATCAAATAAGAGAAATAAAAGACAATCAAATTGGAAAGGAGGAAGCAAAACTGTCATTGTTTGCAAATGACATAATAGTGTACATAGAAAATCCTGTAGACTCCACCAAAAATCTACTCAACCTAATAAGTGAATTTGGAAAGAATAGGATACAAAGTCAATAATCAGAAATCAAAGGCATTTCTGTATACCAGCAATGAAATATTAGAAAGAGAAGTCAGATAAAAAATCCCATTTGATATAGCAACAAGAAAAATAAAGTACCTTGGAATAAACCTAACTAAGGAAGTAAAGACTTGTACTCAGAAAACTACACAACACTGAAGAAAGAAATTAAGGATGACATAAACAAATAGAAGTATATACCATGTTCACAGATGGAAAACTTAATATTCTCAAAATGTCCATACTACCCAAAGCAATGTATAGACTGAACACAATCCCTATTAAAGTACCAATGACATATTTCACAAATATAGAACAAACACTTCAAATATTTATGTGGAACCATAAATGACTCTGAATAGCTGCAGTAATTGTGAGAAAGAAGAACAACGTAGGAAGGATCACAATATCTGACATCAAACTATATTATGAGGCCACTGTAATCAAAACAATCTGATACTGGCACAAGAACACAAACACAGACCAATGGAACAGAACAGAGAGCCCAGAAATAAACCCAAGTCTCTACTGTCACTTAGTATTTGACAAAGGGAGCAGAAGCACAAAATGGAGTAAAAATAGCCTCTTCAACAAATGGTGTTGGGAGATCTGGACAGGTACATGCAAAAAAATGAAACTTGACCACCAACTTACTATATATATATAAAAATAAACTCAAGATGAATAAAAGACTTAAATATAAGTTGCAACACTATAAAAGTCCTAGAGGAGAACATGGGGAAGAAAATCTCAGATATTCCACCCAGCAATATTTTCAGATATGTCCCCTAGAGTAAGGGACATGAAGGGAAGAATTAGCAAACGGGACTTCATCAAAATTACAAGCTCCTGCACAGCTAAAGAAAATATCAGCAAAATGAAAAGGGAACCAACTGTATGGGAAAATATATTTGCCAATGATATATCAGACAGGGGTTTGATCTCCAAAATATATAAGGAACTCATACAACTCCACACTGAGAAGACAAACAATCCAATTAAAAAATAAGCAAAGGAGGACTTCTGGCCAAGAGGGAGGCCATAGGTAGGTACACTGTGCCTCCTCGTGCAACCAAAAGGACAACAAATTTAAAAAGAAACAACAACCATAACTGCTAGAAAATCAAACTCTATGCAAGTCTACCAACCAAGGAGTTAAAGAAGAAACATTCATCCAGACTGGTAGCAGCAGTGCAGATGGTCTGCAGGGGTGGAGATAACATGTGGCAAGGTGGCAGCTGAAGGACCAGGGGTGGAGAGGGGTTGGGGGAAGTTAAAGCAGCAGCTGGCAGAGCCACTGATCCTACATTTGCATGTGGGTAAACCAAGAGGAACTGGGGAGTGAGATAAACCACACAACCCAGAGTTCTTGTGTGGGGAAATGAAGCCTCAAAGCTTCTGACTGAAACAACCTGTGGGGGTTGAGGCAGCAGGAGAAACTCCCAGTCTCACAGGAAAATTCACTGGAGAGACCCATAGTGTCCTAGAATGTACACAAACTCACGCACAATTTGCTTGTAGGCAGTCGGGGAAGTGACTAAAAGCTGGCAGAGAGCCCAGCAAGCATTGTTCCCTTTAGGACCCACATATAGCACCACCATGCAGCGATATGGGTTGCCACACCCTGGAGAATACGTAAGGCTTGGCCCCTTACTACTTAACAGGTGTGCTGGGGGAAAAAATGGCCCAAATAAAAGACCAAATCAAAGCTTCAGAAGAAATACAACTAAGCAATGAAGAGATAGCCAACCTATCAGACACAGATTTTAAAACACTGGTAATCAGGATGCTCACAGAAATGGTTTAGTATAGTCACAAAATAAAGGAAAGAGTGAAGACTATGCAAAGTGAAATAAAGGAAACTACACAAGGAAGCAACAGTGTCAAGAAGGAAACCAGGACTCAAATCAATGATTTGGAACAAAAGGAAGAATAAACATTCAACCAGAACACAGAATGAAGAAACAAGAATTCAAAAAAATGAAGAGATACTTAGGAACCTCCGGGATAACTCTGAACATTCCAACATCTGGATCACAGGGGGGCCAGAAGGAGAAAAGGAAGAGCAAGAAATGGAAAACTTAGTTGAAAAAATAATGAAGGAAAAGTTCCTCAATCTGGTGAAGGAAATAGACTTCAAGGAAGTCCAGGAAGTTTGGAAAGTCCCAAAAAACTTGGACCCAAGGAAGCACACACCAAGGCACATCATAATTACATTAGCCAAGATTAAAGATAATGAGAGAATCTTAAAAGCAACAAGAGAAAAGGAGACAATTACATTCAAAGGAGTTCCCATAAGACAATCAGGTGACTTCCCCAAAGACACCTTGCAGGCAAGAAGAGGCTGGGAATAGTATTCAAAGTCATGAAAGGCAAAGACCTACATCCAAGATTACTCTATCCGGCAAAGCTATCATTTAGAATGGAAGGGCAGATAAAGTCCTTCCCAGATAAGGTCAAGTTAAAGGAGTTTATCATCACCAAGCCCTTATTATATGAAATGTTAAAGGGACTTATCTAAGGAAAAGAAGAAGATCAAAACTATAAATAGTAAAGTCACACCTGAACCTAAAAAACAAAAACATAAACTAAACAAACTACTAGAACAGGAACAGAATCACAGAAATGGAAATCACATGGAGGGTTATTAGTGGGTAGAGGGAGAGAGGAATGAGGGCAAAGGTACAGGGAATAAGAAGCATAAATGGTAGGTACAAAATAGATGGGGGAGATCAATAGTATAGGAAATGTAGAAACGAAATAACTTATATGTATAACCCATGGACATGAACTAAGAGGTGCGAATGCAGGTTGGAGAGGGCAGGGCAGAGGGGATTAAAGGAGGGAAAACAGAACAACTGTAATAACATAATCAATAAAATATATTTTAAAATACAATAAAACATGGGCAAAGGGCCCGACAGACACTTCTCTAAGGAGGACATTCAGAGGGTCCAGAAACATATGAAAAGCTGCTCAGCATCACTGGCTATCAGAGAGATGCAAATTAAAACCACAATGAGATACTACTTCACACTGGTCATAATGGCCATCATAACCAAATCAACAAACTGCAATTGGTGGCGAGGATGTGGAGAAAAGGGAACCCTAGTATACTGTTGGTGGTAATGTAGACTGGTGCAGTCACTGTGGAAAACTATGGAATTTCCTCAAAAAACTAAAAATGGAACTGCCTTCTGACCTGGCAATTACACTGCTGGGGATTATATCCTTGGAATCCTGAAACACCAATTGGAAAGAAAATGTTCACCCAGTGTTCATAGCAGTACCATTCACAATAGCCAAGTACTGGAAGCAACCTAAGTGTCCATCAGTAAATGAGTGGATCAAAATACTATGGTACATTTACACGATGGAATACTACCCAGCAGGAAGAAAGGAGGAGCTCCTACCCTTTGTGACAGCATGGATGGATCTGGAGAGCATTATGCTAAGTGTAATAAGCCAGGCAGTGAAAGACAAATATATGTTCTCACCTATAAGTGGAAGTTAATCAGCAAACAAATAAGCAAGCAAAATACAACCAGAGACATTGAAATAAAAAAACAAACTGACCGTAACCAGAGGGGAGGTGGGAGAGGATAAGGAGGGGAAATGGGGGTAGGGTCGTCAAGGAACGTGTACAAGGACACTTGGACAAAGCCAAAGGACTGTAGGGTGGAGGGTGGGCAGTGGTGATGGCTTGGGTGGGGGGAGAGTGGTGGGTGTAAAATGGGGACAACTGTATTTGAACAACAATTTAAAAGAGAGAGAGAGAGAAGTTTAAAACAAAATCAGATTAAAATACAGCATATTTCGGATATCAATGGAAATTTTACAAACTGGTAACTTGATTGAAATTATCAAATATTTTAATATAATTATTATTTATGGTATACCAAAAAAAAGTGTCACAGTAAATTTCCAAGCAGACTTACTCAGGAGGCAGATGAGGTATATCTGGTAAAAATGGGATTGTTTCCTAAGCTCACACTTGCTTGACTTTGGTCTGGTTAGCACCTTCTATACTGTGCTCACAACAGTACCTTTTACTTTCAAGGTAGAGGCAGACAACTTCTCTCCTTCAGGTTTCATTGTTGGGGGCTTGTTGTGAACAAGTTTCCACCATCCTGGTTCTCCAAATTCCTGAGCACCTGAACGGAAATACATAGGACTTCCCACACTGAGGCAACCTGCTACTGTGCTCCACCAGGTTGAAGTCTTTTTCCTAGACAGTCCAAGAATATAAAAATTATTGGTATTTTAATTCAATCATTATATAGAAAATATACTCTGTGTATTCTACAAAGTCTAGCCTATGATATGCTACAAAACCTGCAATCTTTGAAGGAATGTAAGTCAAGACAGAGGTTCTGAAGTCTGTTTGCCTTCAAATCCTAGCTCTACAACCTTCTAGCTGACTCAGTTTCTTCATCTTTAAAATGAGGATCATAGAACTTGCTTTTATATGTAAATTAAACACAGTTCTCAAAAAGAAAGCAGGAGAATCAATCACCCTGGTAAATACTTCATTTTTTTATGTTGTATTTTGATTATGGTATTACAATTGTCTAAATTTTTTCCCATTCACCCATCCACCCAGCACCTCCTACTGTCTCAGGCAATCCCCACACCATTTTTATGTCCATGGGTCATATGTGTAAGTTCTTCAACTACTCCATTTTCTATACTGTACTTTACAATCTCATGTTTATTTCTGTAAATACCTACCTATACTTCTTAATCTACTCAGGTCTTTATCAATCCCCCTATACTCCCCTCCCATATGGCAACCAACAAAATGAACTCCGTGTCCATGACTTTGTCTCTGTTCTTGTTTGCTTAGCTTGTTTTTTAGATTCAGTTGTTGATATGTATGTGTTCAGTGCCTTTATTTCATAGTTTTGACCTTTTTTTCCTAAAATAAGTCCCTTTAACATTTTATGTAATAATGGTTTGGTGATGATGGACTCCTTTAGTTTTTTCTTGTCTGGGAAGCTCTTTATCTCCCCTTCAATTCTAAATGATAGCTTTGTTGTGTGGAGCAATCCTGGCTGTAGGTCCCTGCTTTTCATGACTTTTCCATGAATATTTCTTGCCAATCCCTTCTAGCCTGCAAAGTTACTTTTGAGAAATCGGCTGATAGTCTTATGGGACCACCCCCCTAGATAAATAACTGCTTTACTCTTGTTGCTCTTTAGATTCTCTCTCTATCTTTAACCTTTGGCATTTTAATTACGATGTGTCTTGGTGTAGGCATCTTTGCATCCACCTTGTGTGGGTCTGTATGTACTTCTTGAACTTGCATGTCTATTTCCTTCATCAAATTAGGGGAATTTTTCTTTCATTATTTTGTCAACTAGATTTCAAATTTCTTCCTCTTTCTCTTTTCCTTCTGGCACCATTATCATGCAAATGTTGGAACACTTGAAGTTGTCCCAGAGGCTACTTACACTATCCTTGTTTTTTTTTGGACTACTTTTTCTTCTTGTTCTGCATAGTTGATTTTTGCTTTCTTATGTTCTAAATCATTGATTTGATTCTTGGCTTCATCCATTCTACTGTTGCTTCCCTGTAAATTGTTTTTTATTTAAATTAGTGTTTGCTTCATTTCTGACTGTTCTTTTCTATGCTGTTAACATCTTCACTAAGTTCCTTGAGAATCCCAGTAACTAGTGTTTCGTGCTCTGCATCTAATAAATCGCTTATCTCCATTTTATTTAGTTCTTTTTCTGGAATTTGATTTTTACTTTCATTTGTGCCATGTTTGCCTCCTCATTTTGGCAGCCTCCCTTTGTTTGTTTCTATGTATTAGGTAGAGCTGCTTTGACTCCATGCTTGGTAGTGTGGCCTAATGTATAGGTGGCCTGAAGGGTTCAGAGGCGCAGCCTTCCTTATCTCCCAAGCAGAGTACATAAAGTGTGCCCTTTGTGTGGGCTGAGTACACCCTCCTCTTGTAATTGAGCCTTGATTGCTGTTGGCAGGTCAATGACAGGGATTTGCATAGGCCAGTCAGCTGCAAGGACTGACTGTGACCACCGAATGACAATTTCCACCCTCTGTGAAGGATCTGTTTTGTGGGGGCAGGGTGGTGGTACTCTGATATGGTCTATAGCTGTCCACTAGGTACACAGGCTCTGGACTCCACAGGTTGTACAGGCGAAGGTCAGCGCTCACCTGCGTTCTGGCGAGGGCCAGCCTGCATGAGCAATAAAGCAACCTGACTGCAGCTTGTGCTGCAAACTTCTGGCTGCACAGACCAGCGGGGATTGTTCAGTAGAAGAAACTTCTGGAGTCCCAAGCAGTTCCCCTTAAAAAACCCACATGTGGACTTACATAGACACACTCCCTCTGAGCTCCCACACCACTGGGGTAGCAGCTTCAAAAGCACCAGTGGCATACAAGGAGGAACTGAAGTATCTGTCATCAAGGTGGGAGCTGGCAGACAGCGTACTCCCAGACAGAAAGGTGAGCAACAGCAGGTGAGCAACAGCCATTGTCACTTTCCTGAGCCTTCAGGCTGCTACTTGTGCTGGGCTGAAGATTCCCAGGGAAAGCCAAGCTTTGAATCTAGGCTGGCTGCTGCTAGTTCCAGGCCTGGGGCCACCTAGCTCTTGCTCATTTGATAGGATTCTGGAAGTTATAAAGCAATAGCCAAGACCAGCCATTCATATGCAAAAGTCAGTTAACAGTTTGGATGGGCCTGTAAATTTGTTGGGACAGTGAACAGTTTGGATGGAACAGTATATCAGAAGGTATGGAGTATCAGGGATCTCCAAGGAAGGGCAAACAGTGTTAGCCAGGTTGATCAAGTCTTCAGATATGACACCTGACTGTTTGTTCTGCGGCTTTGTGTGGGGAAGGCTCAAAAAAGTGACAATGGCTGCTGCTCACCTTTCTGTCTGGGAGTAAGCTGTCCACTAGCTCCCACCTTGATGACAGATACTTTAGTTCCTCCTTGTATGCCACTGGTGCTTTTGAAGCTGCTACCCCAGTGGTATGGGAGCTCAGAGGGAGTGTGTCTGTGTAAGTCCACATGTGGGTTTTTTAAGGGGCACTGCTTGGGACTCCAGAAGTTTCTTCTACTGAACAATCCCTGCTGGTCTTTGCATTCAGAAGTTCTGGGGACTTATCTTCCTACTGGAACCCTAGGGTGGGGTGCTTGGTATAGGGCTGGTACTCCTTGCCCCTGAGATATCCCTCCCAAATTTTTATCCACCACACATGGATGTGGGACCAGCCCGTTTCACATCTCTGCCCTCTCTATCAGTCTGGATGGATGTGGTTTCTTAATTCCACAATAGTCAGACTTCCATTCAAGTCGATTTCTGATGGTCCTGAGTGATGGCTGTTACATATTAGTTATAATTTTCATGTCGTTGTTCAAGGAGTTGAGCTGTGTTTACCTATCTACCCTACTAAATAGTTCAATTTACCCAAGGTATCAGATGCATCTCTTAGTCTGTTCCTATTGGCCTTTACACCATAGAATGGGTTAAAACTATATTGCACAATATGCTCCACAAACAAAGAATTTAACTTTGGGGGTGGGGTAAGTAAGTATATGACTAACACAAGAGTATATATAACAAATATTTTTAAATACGTTAAGTGTCAAATATTCAGGTTCCTCTGGAAAATTCTTTCAAACAACTGTTCTATTTCCACCTTGAAAACATAAGTCAATTACCAGAAATTCTTTCATAAGAAGGCCAGTTTAACAGTTCTAAAATAGTGGTAGGAAGCAAAAGAAAAAAGGCATTCTTAGCAATAATGATGTACTAGAAAGAAAGGCAAAAAAATAAACTAATAGGCATAAACACTATTAGAGATGGAGCAAATAACTTTGCTTCTACCAGCAATATTCTGGTTCCACTCTAAACTTTTTCAAACCTTTGCAGGCTCCCTCCTCTTGCCCAAACAGTGTGGCCATAGAGGAAGTCATTTCACTTGCTTTCTCACACAATGACTATTAGTCCAGTTGGTGGTATCCCATAGATCCCTCAGGTTCTGGTCACTTCTCCTTGATCTTTTTGCTTTCTGTTCCTCAGACCTAATACTTCCCATTGTCCTATCCTCAAGTTCATTGAATCTACCTTCTGCCTATTCAATCTCTCTACTGAACCTCTCAATTCTGCCTTTCATTCTCTCTAGTGAATATTTCATTCCAGTTAATGTACTTTGCAGCTCCAGAATCTCTTTCTGACTTCTTTTTAGGTTTCCTACCTCTTTGCTGATATTTCTGTTTTTTTCTTACATCATTTTCTCAACTTTCTCCACATCTTCCTTTGGTTCTTTGCACATCTTTGACAGTTGTTTTAAAGTCTTTGTCTAGTAAATCCATCATTGGTTTTTTGGTTGTTTTTTTAAGGAAGTATCTGTTGGATTATGTTTTTTCCTTTGAATGGACCATATTTTTTTGTTTCATTGTATTCCTTTTAATTTTTTAAATTTAAAATAGGACATTTGAATTTAATAACATAGTAACTCTGGAAATTAGATTATCTTCCTTTCCCAAAGTTTGGTTTTAGTTTTTTGATTGATGTAGGCTGTCCCTTGTGCCAAAGATCAGCACGAATTGTATAAACTTAAGGTTTTCTCAGGTCATTTCTGAGTGTGTGCCTTCCCCTGAGCAGGTATAGTGACCTTCTAATTTCCCTTGTATATGTAGTTGCTTTTGAATGTCTTAGTCTTGAATGTCTGGCTCCAAAAAGGAAACAAAAAGACAAATGAAGTGGGGAGTGGTGAAACCAGCCTATTAAATCCCTTCAAATTGGTTCAGCTAGAGGGGAAGTAGCTTGCAACAGGGGAAGTGAAACAACGGCCACCTACCTCTTGCACCTCTGTTATCAGGATCAGTAGTGATCTGAGCACAGATCACAATATTTGGAGGACAGGGTCTTTTTTCTCCACCCTGGCTCCCATAAGCTGTATGCAAGCTGCTCTGAGGACATGCATATTGTTGCCTGCCACAGCTGAAGTATGTGGGATAAGCAGAAGCTACAGTGAATCCTAAGAGTTGAAACTGAAATTAAGAGCAATTTACTATCCAAACCTTCCCCTGGAATTTGCAAACCTTCGACAGACTCCAAAAACCCTATTTTTGAAGTTACATCGGACAGATTCTCCAATTGTAATTAATGTCTAGGTAGGGAGACAAATTTCTGGTGCTTGCTACTCTGCCATCTCCCTAGAATCTTCATATAATTTTTTGAATTTTAAATACTATGAATGTGTTGTTTCATATTTCATCAAATATAAGACCTACTAATTTTAAAATATATCATTTTATATATAAGAATACTATCAAATTTTGATACATCATCACTTGTAAGATATATCCATCTGTCAGAGAAATCAAAATTTGAAATATTGTGCACCTTAAAATAAATAAAGAATAAGCTATTCAAACTATTCTTCACTAATCAAAGATACGTCTTCTGGAAGAATTCAAGACTGAGATTGTACAAGCAAATTAAATGAGCACACACACAATGGCAATTAAACTGTGGTAATTAATAAAGCTTCTATATATTTTTAAATTTATTTCTACAATAGATACATATAGTTATTTAGATTATCCCTAAATAATCCTTTACACACTTAAACTAAATAAAAATTAAAGGCAGCTTCCAATCAAGATGGTGACATAGGCAGGCATGGCTCACCTCTTTGCATAGCCACATCAAAATTACAATTCAAATATAGAAGAACCATCACTTAGGAATGTCAGAAATCAAGCTGAATGGAAGTCTGACAACTACAGAAGTGAAGAAACCACATCCATCCAAATTGTTAGGAGGGGCACAGAAGTGGAACAGGCTAGCCCCACACCCACGTGGATAAAATTTTGTAAGGGGTATCTCAGGAGCAAGGAGTCCCAGACACACACCAGCACCCCCAGCCCAGGATTCCAGTGCCGGGATGGTAAGTCCCCACAACTCCTGGCTGTGAAAACCAGCAGGTGGAGGAGGCAACCGGATCGCAGAGCAGTTCATCTTGGGGAACCACACACAGACTTACCTACTCAGACTTGCTTCCTCTGAACCCCAGCACCACGGTGGCAGCTTGAAAGGCACCAGTGGTATATAGGGAGAGACTGAAGTGTCTGGCATCAGGGTGAGCAGAAGTCATTGTCCCTTTGCTGAGTCTTACCTCCACAAACCGGTAAGCTGGTGCCATATCTGAGATTCCATCAACCTGGCTAACATTGTGTGACCCACCTTGGAGATCCATAGAGGCTCTACCCAAGCTACTTTTCTATAAGAATGGCTGGTTTTGGCTCCCAAATCCTATCAAACAAGCAACAGCTGGCTTCCATGAGCCCTAGTGGCAGTCAGATTAGAGTCACAGCTTAGCTACACCTAGGAATCTCCAAGCCCAGCACATGTAGGAGCCATCTCAGATTGCTTTACAGTTCAGACAGGATGTGCCAGGCAAAACACAGGTAGAGGCTGACCTTAGGCTGCACCACCTGGGAAATCCCAGGACCAACACACCAGTGGACAGCTACAGACCATGTCAGATCACCACCACCCTGTCCCTGCACATCTGACCCTCCACGGAGGGCAGAAGTTGGTGGTCCATGGTCACAGCCAGTCTTTGCAGGTGACTGGCCTGGGTAAATTCCTCCCATTGATCTGCCAACAGTGACCAAGGCTCAAATACAAAAGGAGTGTGTACTCAGCCCACACAAAGGGCACACTTCGAGTACCCAACCTGGACGATAGGGGAAGCTGTGCCACTGGACCCTACAGGCCACCATACATAGGCCATACTACCAAGACACAGAGTCAAAACAGCTCTACCTTGAATACAAAGAAACAAACACAGGGAGGCTGCCAAGACGAAGAAATAAGGAAACATGGCCCAAATGAAAGAACAGGTCAAAACTCCAGAAAAACAGCTAAACAAAATGGAGACAAGCAATCTCCTAGATGAAGAGTTCAAAACACTGTTTTTAAGGATGCTCAAGGAACTTAGTGAGGACCTCAGGAGAATTAAAAAAACCCAGTCAGAAACAAATGATACACTAATTGAAATAAAGATCAATTTACAGGGAAACAATAGTAGAATGAAGCCAAGAATCAAATCAATGATTTGGAACATAAGGAGGCAAAAAACAATTATTTGATCAAAAAGAAGAAAAAAAGAATTAAAAAAAAATGAGGATAGTGCAACAGCCTCTGGTCCAACATTTGCCTCATAGCTATGCCAGAAGAGAAGAGAAAGAGTAAGAAATTGAAGATCTTTCCGAAAAAAATAGTGAAAGAAAACCTCCCTAATTTGGTGAAGGAAATACACATGCAAGTCCAAGAAGTGCAGAGTCCCAATTATGATGGATGTAAAGAGGCCCACTCCAAGACACATCATTATTAAAAGGACAAAAGTTAAAGATAAACAGAGACTCTTAAAAGCAAGAGAAAAGAAGTTAGTCACCAGGAGGTTGCCAGATGGGAGGGACAAGGAAGAGAACGGGTGAAGAAGTGAGGGAATTAAGAAGTACAAATAGGTAGTTACAGAATAGCCATGGGGATGTGAAGTATAGTATAAGGAATGCAGTACCCAAAGGAATTATACACATGACCGATGGACATGAACAATGGTAGGAGGATTGCCTGAGGGGGAGCAAGGGCCACTTGGTGGAAGGGTGCAATGGGAGAAAAATCAAGACAACTGTTATAGCATAATCAATAAAATATAATTAAAAATTAAAAAAGAAAATTAAAGGCACAAAAGCAAAATCTCTAAGTATCTGAAAGAAAATGTATTCAAATTTAGAACTTCATTACACAGTATGCTATTCTCTTACCTTTTATAGCAAATAAGAAATGGTTATTATTGTTAAGAACTTAAAACATGTTCTATGAATAGCAGAATTCAAATCTTTATTAGCCATGAAAAAAGTTTGACTGCAAATGTTCTTTGCAGCCTGGTTCTCTGGGGTATAGTGATTCTGTGTGTGTTCATACAGAGACATCAGAGCCTGTGGTGACTCGGTCAAGGAGCAGTTTCAGGTGACCTCCCAATCACTGATGTTTAAAGCAGAGTTCCAAAATAAAGGTTAGCACTGGTCAGAAGACTGAGTAACAAAGAATCACAGAGTAAATCTTAATTCTCTTTCACTCCTTCTGGTTAGATCACGGAGTAACTTTGTTGTTTGAACTTCTAACATATGTAGTCTCCCCTTCTGATGAAGAAAGTGGATCTCATGGGCCTACAACTTAATGGCATTTTATTTCTAGTGCATTTATTTTTATAGTTTCATTCTATTTATGACAAATGATAGGAGTTTTTCACTTCCCAAGTTGGTGTGAAGTTTTTTATAAAATAAATGTATTTTTTAAGTGACTTGATTTAAATAAGTAAAGAATAATTCAAGGGATGCATTATTATAGCCAAAACCACTAGTCTAGTGGTTAAACTATATAGCAACTGGAAAGTAATTAATGCCTTTCAGACATATTTAAAAAGAACAGACTGTAGAAATGAACAAATGAAACCGAACAAGTTCTGTTAAAAGAAAGGCAATATCCTTAAAAATAGTCAATTTAAATCCAATTTCTTCCAGAACACAATCCATTAAACAGAACAGCACTAGGAGATTATGAAAACATTCCAAGATCTAATTTTATCAGTTTTTTTTCCTTTCTTGTCTCTTATAAATGGGATCTATTGAGTTCCACAAATAGTGCTAAATCATTAAACCAAGATGACAGATTTCCTTTCTTTGAGAAAAAGAACCAGTTATACTGTCAATTCTTTTCTTAGTACCACTAAAATACTCCAGAACAAAAATAACTCCTTTTGTAAAAATGTACTGAATCTATTCTATTTTTAACTCATAGCAAGCCTCCAGAAGGTCATCCCTCCTTACAAATGTCTTCCCTGAATTCCCAGCAACATCAGCAGAACTGTGACTTCTCAGCACTGGAGGAAATAGAGGCTGCAGTGAGTTCAGAGCGAGGACACGTACAAACTCCCAACTCTGACATGATGTGTCAGAGCCTTTATCTCATCTACGCTGACCCAGTATGCAATATTTATGAATTCCACACAGGACGTCAGATGGCAGTTAACAATCAGAACCTCAAACAGAATTCGTAAATGCAGTTGCAAACTCACTAATCCCTAAAAGCAATAAAGATCTTATTAGGTCCACACAAACATTCAGTTAAAACACATGGTCTCAATGTCTGTGCACTGGCATCCCTAAGTCTGATGAACCAAAGTAGCCACCAAGGAGGAGTACACTCAGCAGCAAATTGAAAGCATTAATACAAAAAGAAAGAATGAATAAGCCAAATGTGTATTAATGTACCTAGACTTTGCTAAGCACTGTAATACCAAAATTATAAAACTGTTCTCCCTTCCAGTTAATAAAACAAATACTAACAAGTCTCTACTAATGAAGAGCAGTATTAATGGGTACAGTCAATAATTGCCATTATTTTTCTTCTTCTGATCTTCCCATAAGGACATTTTCTGACTTACAAAATTCTCTGTAACTGCCACAAGCAAACATGTATTCTGATTCTCCACAGCAGCGATTTTTAACTGGTGTGCCATAAGAATTTTTAAAACACACAGTACCTGACCATTTAGTCAGGGGTACTGACCTCTTTTCCCTTAGACTGTCAAATACAAATAAATAACAATAGCAACACAACAATAGCCATCCAGTATGAATGAATCAAAATTATACCTATGTTTTTGGTCAGGTCAGCAAAAAATATATTTTTGTGTGTGCTGCAGAATTTAGAATTAGTTTATGTGTTCCATAAGATGAAAAAGGTTGAAAATTGCTGCTGTAGAGGGCTGTTTTAGGCTGTCTCAAATCTTATATTCTTTGTTCTTCACATCTTTTTCAAGTAAAAGACTTTTTAAAAATCACATTACCTATTCCCTAGTAAAAAAGTCCAATGTTTCTCAATAAAAGCGCAGATATCCTCTTTCCACCTGAAATAACCTTGACGTCCACTTCCTTCCAGAGACAAGTTGTACATTGCCAACATGACAACCTGAAACACAAAGTAAACAAGGGATGGGAGAGAGGCATGATTGAGGGTGTTAATCTACAGGGGGGGAAATATGTTTTATATTCTAGGTAGTAATGCTGGAGAATGGAGGGGAGAAAGGAAGGATAATATTAGAATATTCTTAGTATAGAATTTATTTCCATAAGGAGGATCCTGAAGCTACAAAGTCTATTAAAGTTTAATTCATCCCCCCAATATCTGTGTCCACAGCTTTAACTCCCAACAGTCCCATGAGAATGTCTATGACCCAAGGCAAATCAGATGCTTCCACTAACTGAGTTTCAATACCCCCCATCCTTAACCTTATAAAACTTTTGGACAGCCTAACAAATAATTAACCCCGTGAACAGATTTTTCAAATTCTTTCATTTATTTTTGCATCAGGTCTACATCAACCAACAAGCATCTTCCTTTGAGCAGTTTTGTTCATGGGGAGTTACTGTTTAATGGATATGGAGTTTCAGTTTGGGAAGCTAAGAAAGTTCTGGAAATGGGTGGTGGTGATGGTTGCCAAACAATGTAAATACACTTTATTCCACTGAACTGTATGCTTAAAAATGCTTAAAACTGTAAGCTTTTATGGTGTGTATATATTACCACAATTTTTATTTGTTTTGTTTCGCAGGCCAGTGCTCAATCCACTAAGCCATACCAGGCAGGGCTTATTACTACAATTTTTAAGTTATTTTTCAAGAAGTACTTTAAGGAAAGAATGAAGTGAACTTCTGCCCTCTTGCTCCTACAGTACCTCAGAAACATAATTTACTGTTAATTTCAGTGGCAGATACATAAGTGTCTGTTAATTTATTTCTAACCTATTTTTTATATTTAAAACATTTCATTACTTTAAAAAGTTAAAAATTCACATGTACATGAAAATAACTTTGCCTATTACCACAATACTTACTGAGGAAAATTACAAGCTCAATATATAAAGGACATGGTTTTCCTCCTCTCCTGGAATTCATAATCTAAAAGAATGCATCCCAGTTTAGTTTTCTGCTCTCGCATGATTAGAATACACTCATAAGTAACAGGCCAGCCTTGTGAACCAGTGTATCCCCAGGGCCTAGTTCAGGGTTGGCACAGACACAGCAGGCACAAGTATCTTGAAAAAATCAAGGTATCTTTCTTTACTTGTAAAGTAAGAATGACTGTCCAGGACAAGAATGTAAAAACTACACTGTCCTTCCCAAATACATGATAAAGTTTCTCCTGCATTTCAAACTGTTGTTCACAAGTCACCAAAGAGGAGCACAGAAGATAAAAGGAGGGCGTGGAAGAAAAAGGCTTTTTAGTCAGGAGACCAGACCTTTTTACTGTTGGTATTCCATAATACAAGCAAGCATTTCCATTTATTACTTTGATAAAACAACAAATACAAAGTTTAAGATTTTAAAAAACCCAGAAAACTCACATTCCAATGAAATCTATTCAAGACCAACTGAGTGTCTGTCAGCTCTTTGATGAGAGACTAAGTTTTTAAGATGCAATGAGAAACAGTGGTTAATAGCTTGCCAAGAACCAGATGCATCTGATGGAAGTTATCATTTAATCACACCACTATTATCCACCACCAATGTGTCTTTGGAAGTAAAAGAAATAACTTCCAAGTGTTATTAGTCTAATTAAATGTGCAAATTGAGCCAATCGTATATTCTGAGCAATACAATCAAAAACTAGTTTTTCTTTTAAAAAGAACCTTCACAGAATACTCATATTCCTGAAAATAACAAAATATATATATTTGCTCTTCCATTTTACAGCTTTTGAGAAGCTACTTGCAAGCCAAGTGCAAATCTGCCTACATGTGCACACATCAGAATAATCTATTAACATTAAACTAACCCTGCCTAGAGCAGGTCGCATGTGCTCTCTGAGAAAAATATTGGAATTACAACATTCATGAAACTATATCCTCAATACAAACTTCACTTTCTACTCATATATTTTCCGACAAGTCAAAAAGACTCCTTCCATTCACCGCTGACAGATTTCACTAGATGTCCTAATAAAGCTGATAATTAAGATAATTCTAAGGCTGCTAAAGCAACTATGATTTGCAAGGAACACCTGAAGTGGCTTAGATGGCATAATATACAATCTTTTCTCATTACCCTGTTTTATTTCCTTCATAGCAAAAAAGTGCAATGGGTAACTAACTTAGTTGTCTACTTACAATCTAAAATAAATGTCTAGAATGTCACTGCACGGGGCAGGGGTCTTAGCTGTGCAGTTCATCACAGTAGCCTCCAGGCCTAGAACAGTGCCGGGTTCATTACAGGTACTCAACATTCGTTGAATCAACAAACATGGAACTGAATATGTACAATGTGTTCCTTTTTAGAACTTAAACACTGTATATACATTATGCTTACTATAGACATATTAATATAAAAACAAAGCCAAAAAATTAATATGACCAAAGATCAATAAAAAGTTATTGTTCAGGCTATATGATAAGGCTACATCGATCGGGCTAAGCTGGATTATGGTATTGGTATTCAAGATGACTAAAAGTGGACCTAAGTATTCATCAAGCAAAAAATATTTAAAGATATTTGAGTTCAAATGCATAAAAGCTTGACTGTGTTGGTTTCCACAATCAGCCACCTTATGTCTTCCTAATCTATTTCCAATGGGCCATCTTTCCATTTTTAAAAATGGTTTCATTTTTCCAAAAAAAGGCTGCCAGAAAAATGTGAACTTCATTTTCAATTGAAGTCAGAGTTTGGTATTACATAAAAATGATACTGTGCCCTGACCAGTGTGACTCAGTTGGTTGGCCGTCATCCTGCAAAGGAAAGCTTGCTAGCTGGATTCCCGGTCAGGACACATGCCTGGGTTACAGGTTCAGTCCCTGGTTGGGGCACATATGAGAATGAACCAAATGTGTTTCTCACACAGGTGTTTCTCTTCCTCTCTTTCTCCCTCCCTTCTCTCTCTAAAAATAAGTAAAATCTTAAAAAAAAATGAAATCGTGTGTTTTCAAGAACCTCAAACCCAATTCACTAAGTGTGCACTGAGTACCAAGAACTTTCTCCACACATTCAGTACATAATTTTCATGGGTAAATAAAAAGTGATGCTCAAAAGCTCATAGAAGTTCCTTTCTCCATACATTCCAATAAATTCCTTGGGGGATCAACCTCATGAATTACACAGGAAGAGCCTTTTACTCACTTGCTGCCATGTTAGCTTCAGCCTTTCATACTGCTCTTTGCCATCTTCTGAGCAATCCGAACAAGTAAATCTAAAAAAATTATCACCCTTAAGGTAACTGAGCTGTTCCCTCAGCTGACCTAGGAGAAAAACAAAAATGTATATCATAGAACTGTGGTAACCCAAATGTTTAATTTTTATCAACCAGATTTTCCAAGTTTCCTATGCTGTTTTTCTTTTACTCCCCCCCCCACCCTACTCCCCCACCCCCCGCAGCCAGTCCACAATAGGAGGCAGGGGAGGGAGTAGAAAGATATTTATTCTTCCAACATCAAGTGTGTGCCCACTTAAGATCACTGGTTCCCTTACTTTTAGAGGAGAGATACTAGGCAAGGCTCACTTTTTGCTCACTGGATTTTCCAGCTATTAACATTCCTGACTCCTATAGGTCTCTTTACACATTCAAACAATATCTGAACACCCACTAAAGTATCAGGCACTGAGCTAGGCACTGGGACTACTATGCCCAAAGCAGACATAGATATTAACTGCTCTCAGTAGCTTACAAATTCTGTAAGGAACACATGAGGAAATAGGTAGTCACGACAGCACAGTTCTCCATCCTCACCATACATCAGAATCACCTAGGGAGGTTTTGGGTTTTGTTTTTAACATGCATTGGCCTACCCCACATGAAATGAATCAATCTCTGAAGCGCGGCCTGGGTCTGCATTTTTTCAAGTTCCCAGGTGGCACATACTCTATTTAAAGACACAAAAATCACTGTGGTGCTAAGGGCAATGTGAGAGCACATAAAAGGGATGCATGACCCATATTGGAAAGATAGAGCTAGAAAAAGTTAGTTCCACACGATGATTAGAATTGGCCAGGGGAAGAGAGATGCTTGTGTATGTGGGCATTGGAGGCTATAGTGATGCATATTCCAGAAAGGAAATTAAAATTTGCTAAGTCCTAAGGGTAAAAAAGACTTGTTTGTAGAGAATGATTGGGTTGGCCAAAAAGTCCATTTAGTTTTTTCCGTAAAATAGAAAACACATTTTTTCATTTTCACCAATAACTTTATTGATTTGGATCTTTTGAGTATGTCAGCTATCTCCCGCTACTGGTTTCTAGTGAGTAGAGGCCATGTTTAGTAGAAGCTGCTACCCATGTTCCAATGCATAAAACAGCTCCACAGCAAAGAACTGTTTGGCCAAAATGTCAACAGTACCAAGAAACTTCACAAACCACTTTTGACACATCCTCCATACATTGCACAAACCTTTCACTTTTGCATTTCAGTTGTGTTCTTACCTTTCTTGAAATAATAAAGCATAATATGCCAAAAATGTTGCTTATGTTCTTCCATCTTCAGCATTAAAATGGCTACACAAATTTTCATGGTTTTTTTTAATGCACACTGATATGACAGCTGATTGTCACAATACAATCAAATAAAATTGTTTCAAATGAAGTTAAAGACATATAAGCACAACTAGAACCATCTTACAGAAAAAAATTAAATGAACTTTTTGGCCAACCCAATAAAAGCTCACTCTAACAGAAAGTTCTCTTTATGTGTGGGGGTAAAAGGAATCTAAAGAGAGAGGCTAAAGTAGCAAGGGCACAATCATAAAGTGCAGTTGAAAACGTATCCTGTGAAAACAAGGAGAAAACCACTGAGATTTTTAGGCAGGACCTTGAACTACTAAGCAGAAAGAGCTCACAAGTAAAAATTACCTAAGATGTAATAAATTCTAGGTTTGTTTTCTGTGAAGTTATGTATTAGTAGTAACTGTTACCTGAATAGATGAGTCTTTAACAAAAACATTTCTACACACTAGAAAATGCCCTACTTCACAATTACATATATAAAAAAATTTTTCTCTGACCTCGTTTCAAATACCATGACACAAAGAATTCCTCTAGTATGTATGTCTTTACTGTTCTCCACTTAATACAAAAATCTTTTTTTTTTTTTTTTTGGTAAAGACTCATGATGACTGGCAAAGTATGTTCTTCCTAAAGAACTAGGAAACTAGCAGTTGAAAAGACTGAGTTGAAAAACAAGTATCAGGGAAGTATGTGTGTATATATCTCTTGCCAGCATATCAAAGAGGCCAACAAGTAGAAAAGAATAGTCCTAGAAAAAAAAGGACAAAATGCTTTTACTCTGCTAATTCTAGCCTTACTTCAGCACACAATAGCAGTTGTTTTAAGATAAATATTAAGAGTAATTGTTATGAACTTGAACTTTAATTCTACACTGGGCCTAGAATTTGGCTTCAATATCTTAATATAGCCTTGTTGGAAAAATCTGGCTAATTCTTTAAGGAACACAGAATTTATAATTTTCTAATCTTTATTGAATTACCATCAAGAACATTAATTTAACAACTTGATAGATGTTGACAGTAGTTTTTATTAGTATAAATGTGTGTTTTATATAAATTTAGTTAATAAACTAAACTAAAAATAAATATAATAATTATCTTTTTATTTAGGTCTATTTTACATTCATGTTCTTTCATAGGTTAAAAAAACAAACCACATAGCAACCGACAAACCAAAGGAATCGAGAAGCTCCTTACTGGCTGGTATCCATTTCTGGCATTTGTCACAGAAGTAGGACAGCTGTTCCTCTATCCAGGATACATCTCCTTCATCACTGTTGAGGGAATCCCCACTCTGATCATGAGACAAGTCCACTGATGCCTGGTCCTCTGATTCAACAATCAGGAGAGTCTCCCCCTCTACTTCACCTTCCTCCAGTCCTTCTGAGGTAGATGTTCTTGTGGCTTCATCATCGTGGCGACTTATCAAACTACTCAGGTGGATATTACTATCCATCCCTTTTTTCTCACAGGTTCAGAAGTGCTTTTTATAACAATCCTAAACTCTGGACACCACGCTTAAAGGGACTTTTATCAGGATTACACAAACAGAACTTCAGAAGAGTGCCCACTTCTCTACTCAGATATAATGAACTTCTAAAGCAATAATTTAGACTATATAATCCATTGTCCTTGTACTTGACTGAGTTTAAAAGAACAGTGGCCAAAAAAAGGAGGAAGATCTCACTAAGCTACTCTCCATCAACACTCACGAACACACACATTCAACACGACTTGTCCCACCAATATTTCACATTCATTTCAAGTCATGCTTTTTGAGATCCTTTGCCAATGTCTTCTCTCTTTCTGCTTCAAGTTGCTCAGTCAAAATAATCTGTTCTCCCAAAAGACGAATGTTTTCTTTTTTCCGATTTTGCCTCTCAATGTCTCTGATCACTCCGTCACGAAGCCTCTAAAAATATAAAAAACATATTTCAGTAACACCCTGAACAGGTGGTTCCTGTCCTTGTGCCATTCAAATCCAAATAACAGCATTACCAAAATACACTTAAAACTTTCAGACTCTATTTTAACTTTGTGCATAAATGTAAAATGTAATAAAGAAAACATCAAATTAATCTAGTAGTGTGCTATCATGTTATCACTTAAATGACTACTTATCAAATATTTTAAGAAATTCCTGAATATTCAATGTAGAACATTTAATTGGAAATAATTAAAAAAGAAAAAAACTGCTACTGTGTTGAATTTTAAAAGTTTACTTGAGCCTGGCTGGTGTAGCTCAGTGGATTGAGCGCGGGCTGCAAACCAAAGCATCGCAGGTTCAATTCCCAGTCAGGGCACATGCCTAGGTTGCAGGCCACAGGCCCCAGCAACTGCACATTGATGTTTCTCTCTCTCTCTTTCTCCCTCCCTTCCCTCTCTAAAAATAAATAAATAAAATCTTTTAAAAAATTATTAAAAAAAAAGTTTACTTGATATATGACACTTAAAAAATTTGGTAAGAATTACTACAGTAATTCTTTGAACTACTTTTTATTCTAGTGGAGTAATAAATATCGATGAAAAAGAGATTACTAAAATATGAACAAGCAAGCTATAAAATGCTGAAAACCTAGCTTCTAATATATGAGAAAAAATTAAAATTATACAATATTAGTCAATTACAAAACAGAGTGAGAAGAAAAAAATGCTCCTTACAAAGGGAAAAATAAAGGCCCATCAATGTAGTTACTTTGTTAAGCACTAAAGAAAGGTAGAAAATTCCAGAACATGGACCTAGCACCTAAGAGGATTCTTTTTAAAGCATCAATCCAGTCATGACCAACATTCTATTGTTACAAGTTACAAAATGCTCTAATAAGTTTTTAACAATAGTTTTGTAAGGCAGAATTAATGGAGATAGGTCCTGGGGTCTGAATATTTTTGTAATTATTATTATGTCTATTTGAAAGACTCAACAAGTATCTACCTGCTGGACCTCCTCCAGCCCTAGAACTTCACTCCATATTATGGGGGAATAAAAAATCGTTAAGACTAATAAATCAACTGAAAACCAATTCTCTTGATCCTTGAACCCTTGACAAGACCTCCAGATACAGAAGTGGAAGTACTCCTTCCACTCCTCCTTCCCCAATTCTTCCTATCCAGTGCTCCTCATACCACTACACACCCACACACCCACCCTACCCCTAAAGCCCACACCTTCCCCTGGAATCATTCCATACCTGACTGAGACCGTACCCTGCCTTTTCAGACTTTCCGACTTTTCAGGTCCATATGCTTAGGATCTTGCTCTCCATACATCATTTGCTAACTTCCTCTAAGTTTTAATTTTTATGCTGACTGCCTCCAACATCTTTCTTGTGATGTGCACTTTACTACCCTACCAGTGACTAAGGCCTCTTCTCTATTCCAATTCTAACACCTAGAATTCTGGCTCCTCATGTACTACTTGTGTTGCTGGGTTCCTGTGAGGATTAAAGATGATGTATATAAAGCTCTTAATGCAGCGCGTGGTACACAGTCGACTGTGAAGAAACAAGTCATCATGTCTTGCTTCCCTTGAATCCTCCTACATACCTAACCCCTCAATCAGTTGGCCAACTCTTCCCACTGTTAGAAAGTAAGCCCACAAAGAGTAACTGAATATAAGATAAACACAGGTTATTCCAGTCATCTTTTCTTCATCTCTAACTTCCAAATATCTTAATTTTCCTGTTCTTCCGCCCTCCAACACAGTGGTTCTCAAATCTGGCTGAGAATCCCCTGGGTCACTTTTAAAACATACATAAGCAGGATCCTCATCCCCAAGAGATTTTGATTAACAGGACTGGAGTAGTGCCCAGCCAGTTGCATTGTAAAAACTTCGCAGGAATATCGTGTGTGTAGCTAGGTTTCAGAACCAAGCTCTAATAACCCAGCGGTACCTGGCACTCTTCGATATTCCCTGTTCACTGACCTCAGAACTATATCTCACATAACCATATTCCTGCCTCTGTTACAAAAGGTACCCTCTTAGAAACCCAAATCTCTAGTCTCTTCCATGACTTTCATCATTAATCATCCCTTTCCTCCCTCCCGAGAATTCTTGTATCTTTACAGGCTTCCTCTCTTCCGATTTCCTTGGACTGTGAACACGGAGGACAAAGACCTCATCTGCTTCACGTATGTATAGGGAGCACGCAGCACAGTCAACGCAAGAAAGTCAATGCAATAGCAAAGACTTTCTTGCTACTGATTGCTTCCACCTTAGGCAAACTAAGCTCAACCAATAACTGCACCAAGGTGTTCTGAAACAGTTCACCAACGACCTACTTCCCGTTCTCACACTCAACATGCAGCACAGTTTTGAATCAGTCTCAGGAACAGTATGCTTCCTTATCTTTGGTCCCCAAAAGTGCCTGGTATGGTGCCGGGCACGTAGTGATCAGTCATTAAATGTTTGCTCATTTGAATAAGAAAGAAAATATGGGCCGAGAAACACAAAACGGACCGTCAGTCCACTGATTAGTAAGTCTTGTTTCTAGAAATAAAAGTATTTAAAAAAAAAGATAATTTGGAGGCTGGTATCGCTAACGTCCCCAGAATCTAGTTTTCATAGCAAACTACTCCTTAAATTCCATCCCCTGCAATAAAAAAACAACATACAGGCATCTCACCAAACTACCTTGGTCACAGGCACTAAGGAAAGTGCTCGGTGCTTCTTTACCACAGGGTAAAGTCTTACTAGTAGTCTTAAACGCAGTAGGACCTAACCTTGGGCCTGGGGGTGGAGAGGCTGGTATCCCGCTGCAAGTACCCCAAGGAAATCCCTTCCCCTCCTCCACTTTCCTGCGATCTAACATTCTGGAAGGTCGTAACACGACATGGTGGCGGTGGCTGTGACTTGAAAACGGGACCACTGACCACCCCACTGGCGCGCGTTGGAGGGAGCCACGCAAGTTCAGCGAGGAGGACCAGGCTCCCAGGCGCTGGCCTGGTGAGGGTGGCCTGGGTATCGAGGACGCACGCGGCCTGGGGGCTGCAGCTCCCAGGGCCGAACCGGCTGACCGCAGTCGCCAAAGCGTGAGGGTGCCGCACCTCGTCACAGCGGAGGAAAAGAGACAGAAAGAAATACCAGGACTAGCGAGAAACCACGCGGAGAGAACAGGACGGCCACCGCGCTGGCCCCGGAGGAGACCGTCACGTGACACCGACCTGCTGGTCCTGATGCTGCTTCAGATGCACGCCGGCCACAGTGGCCACAGTCAGCACCACCGAAAGGCCCAGCACCAGCTTCGAGCTCCTCGACATCCCCACGCGCGCCACCACAGCCGCCCTCGACCACCCCTGTGGGGCTCCCAACCTACAGCGGAGCGTGCGTCGCGGACTGGGCGAGCCAGACCCGACACGTAGAACGCAGAGCTCCGGTCACTTCGAATGCCGCCCTCCGCCAGGCATGAGCAATCAAGAGCCGAGCGGCACCCCGGCTCCTTGAGGAGTTCAGCTTTGGTTGATGCCTGGGAAAGGAGGGATGTCCCTCTAACCTGCAGGCGGCAGGCTTAAAACACTGCCAATTCAAATTCTAAAGAAGAGCTGGGGCACAAAGCTGGCCCACTTCGGGGGTGCGGTGGAGCGGTTCCATGCCGGAGCCACTACATTTTATCACCCTACCACCAGCAGCGGCAGGGAACGTCGGGCTCTGGTGGAGGAAGGAATTCCTACCGAGGTAGGTCGCTGACCCAGTTGCTGTTGCTCAACACCAGCTTCACTAAACTCAGCCTTCATTGTCCTTTTGGCGGGGACGTGCCACCAGGAGATGAGTTTTGCTAGTTAAAAGTCGTAGACACAGTCACCTGCTATCAACTTGCTGATTTTTTAAATCAGTGATTTTTCTTAAAATCGAAAAGCCTTATTGCTAAAGAGCATGCTAACTGGGCAGAGACACCGCCTCGCCTCCTGATATGAAAAGCACTAGTCACTTCCTTGCCCATGTAATCCTTAACAGGTCACTTTTACACCCTTAGAGCCTCGGTTTCCGCCATTTTTAAGACTAGGTTCTTGAGCCCACATCAGTAGGAATATAAATGATGGGAATGGAATGCTTCGGAAATACTGTAGCTTAAGGTACTGTCCAAGGCACAGAAAGATGTTTGGCTTTCTAATAAAGAGATAATGTCATTAAATTATTCTTTTTTTTCACTAGGACTCACAGAGAACAAACTTCTTCCTGTGGAAACAACTTTGGATGATATTAATTTGGCTCAGTCTGAGCCTCACCCAAGGGCTTCTTCCACGTTCATCTCTGTAGTGCTTTGCTATTCCAGCCTATGTTATACAAGCGGAAGTGGCATGAAGTGATACTGCTTTTAGGAAATGTAGTATAATGAAACTTTAAATAATAAAAAATTTTCAAATACCCTTTTCAAATGTCATTTTATCTGTAATGTTTCTCAACCTGAGCAATGTGCCATTGAACTGGAAAATGGGGTTTCTGCCATAACAGACATGGAAGTTAGTAGCAATTTAATTTGGGATGTATTTGCATATTTCTGTAAAGAATAAAAACTATATACACTACTTTTAATTGTGGTCTTCTCCAAATATTGTTTTTCCACCTAAGGCAGTGAACCTTCAACATGTCCTTAGACTGCGCCCCAGAGAGTTAGATGGTCTTTCATTCTATGATCACTATTTTTTCAACTTGTCTTCTTGAAATATTTTGTTATTCTACTTTTGAGTGATCCTTTATATGATAACAGTGTCAAATTAAAAAATGGATAATCCATTAAAATATTTATAAAGCTAGGCAGGATGTATTTTGTTATTATTGTCTTAAATTACTGGGTTGTGAGAGAATGCATGCCATCAAACACTGAAACCAACTTTTTTTTCATTAAAATAATATCCATCTAGTCTAAGTAAATTTTTTAAGTGTGCACAGTATGTTTAGACAAAAGCAGTTTTCTGGGACAACTTGAAGAGTTTCTACTAATGAATACAAGTCCAGACTTGCTGATTGGCTTTTATTCCCCAACATAGTTTGACTGAATGTGCTAGGAGAAATGGACTCAAGGTACCCCCGTTCCCATGCCATCCCTCAAGCAGCTCAGTTCCTGCGAAGAAGACAGGCTGGCATATCAAAGAGTCACAATAAAAAAAAAGGAGTTTACAAGTAGCAAAGTAGGACTGCATGTTTGTGTCTCCCTCCCCCTCCACATTCTTATGTTGAAATGGTAACCTCCAATGGCAGATGGAATGGTGTTAGGAGGTAGAGCCTTTAGTAGGTAATTAGGTTTAGATGAGGCTACGAGGGTAGATTCCCTGACAATGGGATTAGTGTCTTAATAAGGAAAAGAGACTAGAGCTTGCTCTCTCTACCATGTGAGGACACAGCAAGAAGATGGCCATCAGCAAATGAAGAAGAGGACCCTCACTAAGACCTGACCATGCCTAATACCAGTGACTTGACAGGCTGGAGCAGAGAGGCAGCAAGGGAGGGAACCTGCGCTGAGGCAGGGGCAGCTTTACTGCCCTGGTAACCAAGCAAATACTACCTGAAGTCCTGCAGCTGAGCATGTAGAGGCTAGCAAGAGTTATTGACAGAGGGAAAAGCCCCCCTATCCCTTTCCCTCCGTGGATGTGGGTGGGACCAGGGGGCAGCTGCAGGTGTACCATATAGGTCAATATGGTGGCAAGGGGAGATGCTGTCCTGTCAGTCTAGCCTGAGAAAAGGATGGATAGGCTGGGGAAGCTGAACCCTCCCAGACTGCGGAAAAACTTAGGCTGGGAGATTTAAACCAAAGGAAGGGAGAAACGCACTCTCTTCCTTTGGTACCCATTATGTGGTCTGAAGTGGGCTGAACCATTTTTAGATCCGCTGGTCCCAGAAGAGATGTGGCCCATAGTGGGTCTGAAAAGAAGGGAACCTGAGGCCCTACAGTGATGAGGAAAGAGGCTGAACTGCTTGAATGATCGTCCTGCTGCTGCATTTGCAATTCCAGAAGAACAGTATTTTGAATGGGAGAGGGACTCCAGGCACAGCCTTGGACTGGTCTGGCAGGGCGTGGCTGGGTTTTCCTCTGGGTGCTCTGGAGGGGAAGGGCTTTGAAGAAGGAGCCTGCCATCTTCCCAGACCGTGCAGCTTTTGAATAAAAGACCTCTTTCCTTTTCTCCCAAACCTCTGCCTCTGGAATTTGCCCATGTGTGGTGGTAAGCAGCAGAACCCCAATTTCTGTTCAGTAACATGCTGCAACTTGATCTTAGATATCCCAGGCTCCGAAGCTATGAGAAATAAATTTCTGTTGTTTAATCCACCCATTCTATGGTTTTGGTGTTTTTGTTGTTTTTGTTATTGTTGTTATAGCAGCTATAGCTAAGGCAGCAGTAGACTATTCCCCCAAAGTTAAGTGTGGTTCTAGATCTACTGCTCTAAGGTCAGTATTGCTTGACACTGAAGATTCAAGACTCAGCGCTTTGTCTGAATCTTCCAGCAACTGTCTTCCAGGAGCCAAGTGCTAGCTGGTCTTAAATTTCTCACTCTCTTCTTCTCAGGGCTAAACCATCTCTAATGCTAATTAAATGGAAAATTCCTCCTTAACCATTGGCGACTCTGGGTGAGAGGTGCTTCTGAAATAATCACAGTAATAAGTACAGGTAGAGTTTCTATTAGAAGATCTAAGACTTAAAATTGAGGCCCATCCATACACAGGGAGGGCAAAACCAAAATTACTTCGTAATATCAGCCAACAGCACAATTCATGCACATGCTGGAGAGCTGCTTACCCTTCAGGTAGCGTCTCCCCATTTCCGTCCATCCCTCAGCCCCTAGCAATCACCGTTCCACAGTGCTTCTGTGAGTTAAACTTTTTAGATTCCACATATAAAAAAATACTTGCCTTTCTGTGCCTGGCTCATTTCACTTAGAATAATGTCCTAGGTTTATCCATGTTGTTGCAAATAAGAGGATTTCGTTCTTTTTATGAATGAATAATATTTCATTGTGTATATATACTATAGCTTCTTTATACATTCATCTGTCAATGAACACTTAGGTTATTTCTACATCTTGGATATTCTGTATAACGCATCTTTAAACAGGAGAATGCAGCTACCTTTCTGAGATCCCAATTTCATTTCCTTTGGATATATACCCAAGGATTGCTCAATCATAAAGTAGTTCTATTTTTAATTTTTTGAGAAACCACCATACTATTTTCCACAGTGGCTGTACTGATTTACATTAACAGTGCACCGATTTACAGCATACCAGGGTTCCTTTTTCTCCACATTCTCACCAACACTAGTTATCTCTTGTCTTTTTGATAATAGCCATTCTAACAGGTGTGTGATAACATCTCATTGTGGTTGTAATTTGCATTTCCCTGATGATTAGTAATACTGAATACCTTTTCATATACCTGTTGACTATTTCAGTTATAAGATGAATAAGTCTGGGAATCTAACATACACCATAGTGACTGTAGTTAATACTGTGTGTATACTTGAGATTTGCTAAGACAGTAGATCTAAAGTGTTCTCACCTCATACAAAAAGTGTATGTGAAGTGATGGATGTGTATAATAGCTTGGTTGTAGTAATCATTTCACAATATATATGTATATCAAATGATCACATTGAACACCTTAAATATGTACAATTTTTGTTTGTAAATTATGCCTCAATAAAGCTGGAAACAAAAGAAATTTTAGATATTTTTTAAAGAACCAAGAAGGCAAAAGTTATTTACGTATATACACACATACTCAGAAGAAAAAAGAAACAAACTTCTGGTACATGCTACTACATAGATGAATCTTGATATCTTGAAAACATTATGTTAAATAAAAGAAGTATAGTCATGGCCTGGCTGTTGTGGCTCAGTGGGTTGAGTGCTGGCCTGCAAACTGAAACTTTGCTGGTTTGCTTCCCAGTCAGAGGACATGCCTGGGTTACAGGCCAGGTCCCCTGTTGGAGGAGTGCGAGAGGTGGCCAATCGATGTTTTCTCACACAGCAATGCTTCTCTCCCTCTTTCTCCCTCCCTTCTCCTCACTCTAAAAAAATTAAATAAAATTTTTTTAAAAAACGAGTCACAAAAGACCAGGTATTGTATGATTCTGTTTACATAAAATGTCCAGAATAGGCAATGTCATAAAGACAGGATGTATTGATTGAACACTTGTTGCCAGGGACTGGGAGTGTTGAGAGATACAGACTGCTAATGGGTTTCATTTTGGGGTGATAAAAATGTTCTAGAATTAGACCATGGTGGTGGGTACACAAAACAGCTGATTTGTAAACTTTAAAAGGGTAAGTCTTATTGTATATCATTATTTTAATAAAGCTGTTAAAAGAATGTGAAAAACAAAGCTGTTTATATATAAAAACTCATTTCATCTTCCCAGTAACACTATAAAATACATGCTATTATTACCTATATTTTCCAGGTGAGGAAACTGAGGCACAAAGAGATAGGTAACATGGCTGGAGGCCAAAGTTATAGAGGAACCTGATTGGTTATAGTTTTGTCTTCAGAAGACATAAAAGATTAAATTTGCCTGGTTTAAAAATTTGAAACAGAAAACATGTATCTTCAGTCACTAGATCCAATTCTCAATATAATTGGAAAATGCTAAATATACACATGGGAGGAGAGAGGCAAGAGAGGGAGGGCAATACGAGGAGATACACAGATGGGAGGGGAGAGAAAGATACACAAGAGAACAGAAAAGTGGGCAGGGACTCTATGTTCTAAGGTAACAGCATTTGCCCCAAGGGCTGATCCCTTGAACGGACTTCTGAGACATGCCCATTCCTGCGCCCTTTGCAATTCTGCTTTAGGGTCTTCCATTCCTCCCTTTGATAGGAGAGCCCTGTTGCCCTCCCTCAGGTTATTGTTCTCAAAGATGGGCCTCTTGGAGCCTCGCTTTGCTGCAACAAGAGGTGGGAAGCAGGATTTTTATATTCACTCAGGGGACAATCCCTTAGGTTTGGGAGGCCTCAGTTGTCTTTTCTGTACTATGGGGACAATGATATGCTGGTTGAGATGATTAATTAGTAGCATGTCAGTGTCCCAGCCAGTAAGTCCCCAGTGGTTCCCCACCATGAGACATAAGATTTACTATGGGGTGGGGGGCAGTGCAGGGAGAGGGCTCTTATCGCTACCATTGGGAGCAGTGGCCCTAAAACCTTGTCTTCACATATTTAGGAAATGTCTGTTTGCAGCAGTTGGGCCTTTTGGTGACATCCCAACATGAGCACTCTCACCTCTCTAGGTGCTTGCCCAAGCTGGTGGATTAGAGTTTTATTGTTTCCAAATACTTGGTGTATGATTGAGTTCTCTCAGATTCAAATACAGTCACACTGTCAGAAAAAATTATCAACATTACCATTGTTAATAGAAGAAAATAACTGTCAGATTCTTTCAATTTAATTTCTGACTGCTGTAAATTTATGAATCATTGTTTTTAAAAAAATAATGGCTTTAACAGACAATAGCATGTGTTGGCAAAGACATGAAACAGCTGGAATGCTCTGTACTTTTGGTGGGAGTGTTACTGGAACTACTTCAGCTGTATTTGCTGAAGCTGAACTGGTTTCAAGCCCAATGAACCAGTAACTTCACCCCTAGATACAGGCCCAACAGAACAGCCTACATATAAGTAGCAAAAAACATGTACAAGTATATCTGCATAAATTCCACTTATGGAAGTCAGTGTGGTGGTCACCTTGTTGGGAAAGGTCAAAGAACATTCACTGGGAGAAAGCAATGGGACTTTTGGATGCTTATATCATTCTGTTGCTTGACCTGGTTGTTGGTACTAGGTGTCTGTAAAAATTAATCAAGTGGTACACATATTTTGTGCTCATATCTATGTGCATAACTGACTTCTTTGCAAAATCATATGCAAAATTATGAACTGAAAAAAAAGTTTTACATATTATCATTATGTTTTTCACCAAGAAATTTTTTTTCTCCATGATGACTATCAAGAATTGAAGACGTTACCATTTAAAATATCTTGATCAGAAATTATGTAGACATTTTAAACATAAAATGACATTAAAAAAGTTGAACTCAGAGAGAAGTAGCTTTAGTTTTTCTTTCTCTTTTATTTTTAATGATATATTTTATTGATTATGCTATTACAGTTGTCCCATTCTCCCCCCTTTATTTCCCTCTGCCCTGCACAGCCCCTCCCACCCACCCCACCCCGCCCCCGCCCCTGCTTTAAGTTCATGTCCATGGGTCATACATATAAGTTCTTTGGCTTCTACATTTCCTATACTATTCTTAACCTCCCCCTGTCTATTTTCTACCTACCATTTATGCTACTTATTCTCTGTACCTTTTCTTCCTCTCTCTCCCTCTCTCCCCCTCCCACTCCCCTGTTGATAACTCTTCATGTGACTTCCATTTCTGTGGTTCGGTTTCTGTTCTAGTTGTTTGCTTTGTTTTTGTTTTAGGTGTGGTTGTTAATAACTGTCAGTTTGTTGTCATTTTACTGTTCATATTTTTTATCTTTTTTTCTTAAATAAATCCTTTTAACATTTCATATAATAAGGGCTTGGTGATATGTACTCCTTTAACTTGACCTTATCTGAGAAGCACTTTATCTGCCCTTCCATTCTAAATGAAAGTTTTGCTGGATAGAGTAATCTGGGATGTAGGCCCTTGCCTTTCATGACTTGGAATACTTCTTTCCAGCCCCTTCTTGCCTGCAAGGTCTCTTGAGAAATCAGCTGACAGTCTGATGGGAACTCCTTTGTAGGTAACTGTCTCCTTTTCTCTTGCTGCTTTTAGGATTCTCTCCTTATCTTAAATCTTGGCTAATGTAATTATGATGTGCCTTATTGTCTTCCTCCTTGGGTCCAACTTCTTTGGAACTCTCTGAGCTTCCTAGACTTCCTGGAAGTCTCTTTCCTTTGCCAGATTGGGATAGTTCTCCATTATTTTTTCAAATAAGTTTTCGATTTTTTGCTCTTCCTCTTCTCCTTCTGGTACCCTTATGATTCGGATGTTGGAATGTTTAAAGATGTCCTGGAGGTTCCTAAGCCTCTCCTCAATTTTTTGAATTTTTGTTTCTTCATTCTTTTCTGGTTGGATGGTCCTTTCTTCCTTCTGGTCCACACCATTGACCTGAGTTCCAGTTTTCTTCCTATCACTATTGGTTCCCTGTGCATTTTCCTTCATTTCTCTTATCACAGCCTTCATTTCTTCATCTAATTTGTGACCAAATTCAACCAATTCTGTGAGCATCCTGATCACCAGTGCTTTGAACTGTGCATCTTATAGGTTGGCTATCTCTTCGTTGCTTAGTTGTATTTGTTCTGGAGCTTTGATCTGTACTTCCATTTGGGCCATTTTTTTTTTTGGTCTTGGCACACCTGAGCCACGAAAGGTTAAGTGCCTAAGGCAAGTTCTGCTGAAAGGACTGATACGACTGAACTGACTGGGAACGTGCAGGTAAAAATGCTGGAGTAACTCCTCCTAGTGTAAAAAGTCTACCTGCAGCCACACAACTGTGGTTCCTTAGAAGAAAGTACATTCTCGGTGGAAGGGATGGATCACAGCTCTTTTCTTCCCAAGTTTTCCCAGCTTTTCTTTTTTTATGCTGCCAATTTAAATAGTTTTATTTAAGAGTTGTATTTTCCACTTTGTAATACAGTGCTTATAAAGTGCATTGGTATTTCCTTTCACTGTGTCTAGTTTTTCATTAAAAAAAGATTACAGACTTGCTTTCAGAAAATTTTACATAAATTCAATATTTAAACTTGCCATAATACTTTTTTATTTTTCTTCTCATAAAATATAGTATCATGGATTTTTTTTGTTTGTATTTTTGTGAGAATATTATATACAGGAAATGTGAATAATTATTATCCACAAATCCATTTAAAATTATCCAAGCTCCCTCAAGTTGATCCCAGTGTGCTATACAAATACCCTTTTTAATGTTTATCAGGATGGGACAAAGATTAGGAAGCGTGGCTAATTTACCTATTTCAATTACTAATTTATCCTATTTTAGTCTCTTGGTACCCTAAGATCACATCAGCTCCCATCCCTCTCAGCTTTGAACTGACCCACATGTGACCAGAGTGACCACTGCTCTCCTGAAAAGATCAATAGTGCTACATTCACAGCTCCTGTTCCCTCATTGTCAGGTCTGATAGGAGATAGAGGAGGAACTAGTGGTGACATTAAAACAGGGAGCCTTAGAAACAAATCTACTCAAACTCAGGTGTACTGGAGGTCTGAGGAGATTTAGGAAATCCTATCCTCACTGAGTTGTTTTCAAATGTTGAAGTCCTTTTGAAATTGATTGCTTGCATGATAATTTTTCTTATGTAAAATCCCTGGGAGACATAACCACTGCTATCAGATTGAACTTGTTCTCTGAGTCAAAAATATAAAGCCAAGCCCTGGCTGGTGTAGCTCAGTGGATTGAGCATGGGCCTGCTAGCCAAAGGGTTGCTGGTTCGATTCCCAGTCAGGGCACATGCCTGGGTTGCGGGCCAGACCCCCAGAAGGGGATGTGTGAGACACAGCCACACACTGATGTTTCTCTTCTTCTTTCCTTCCCTTCCCCTCTCTATAAAAATAAATAAAATTAAAAAAAATATATAAAGCCAACTTTCTTAAAAACCTCTCAGTGGATCCCCATTTTTATAAGATAAAGCCCTAAATTCTTTAGAATAGCATTCTACCCCACGGCCTCCCTCCCTCCCCACCCCTTCAGCCACTTCTAAGTAAGAGGAAAGATCAAAAAGAAGACTTGGAGAGAAACCAAGAAATTAAAACTAAGTGGAGGGGAGTACCGTCATCTCCCTGTATTTGATCAACGTGGTCACATAATGCTGTTCACCTTCACTCATACAAGGGTGGGACTTGAAAAATGCCTTTACCATGGAGTGTGTAATTTGGCTTGTGTTATGTGGGCTTGAATCAGGGCCAGGTCCTCACAGCTATTATGGGAAAGCTGTTGTCCAAGTCACTTCTGTCTTAGAGAACATTAATCATCAGTACTCTAGTGGGAGGTATTAATAGGAACACATCGCTAGATTTAAAGTGGAATAGATGATGGGCACAACCATAACAGGTGAGGGCAGAGGCATAAGGCAATGAATTAGAAGGTTGTAAGAGGTAGGGCTGAGAAAGTAAAAAGAGCCTTGAGGGGCGGTGTGCTTAGGAATAAGATGGAGGGTGTCAGCTGAATTGATGCCAGTAATCAACTTCTGTGTAAATGTTACATACAATCCCAGCACCTAATGATTGCGGAAACAGCACATCATATGGCACCCTATGACGCACCATTATGACTATTTAAAAAGCAAATATAGAGCCGTGCCTCATGCATGGCCCTGTAGTGGGCTGTACAGGTGACTAATATAATGGGATCTCATCTTCAGACTTAGGTTCTAAAGTCAGCCATCAGCATGTAAGACAAAAATCACAGTTGAAATTATTCTTGAAAATCCCTTAGGAAGATGACATATTGGAGACAATAGACTTTCTCTCAGTTAGTCCAACACAGTTTTTTCCCTGGCACTGGAATTGATGATGGAATTCAATGGAGGAGTTACATAATTGATTTAGAATTCTGCACAGGATATTTATTTCTTCCCCATTTATGAATTTATTCAATCATTTATTTATATCAGTTTAGATACATGTAAGGAAGATTCATTCAGTTTAGATTTAGTAGGTAAAGTTTTCAACCTTCACCTACTACTTTTTTATATTTTGGGTTATAATGCAATGTTACTTTATTTCGTTGCTCAAATTGCTCCAGCTTTGGCCACTGGGAGCTTTTAGTTGGCTCTTATGCCCTTTGACAAATCAATGTCGGTTTTTCCTTTTTCACACTTCCTTATTTTCTGGCACTACAAGATGCCCCAGGCTCATCTTGTATATTTCCTGACCCAGTCCTAGAATTAGCTATTTCTCCAAGGATCCCTGATTCCTTTTAATTGAAGAATTGTTTTAAAAACCAACACTTGGGCCCTATGTGTGCTTGTTGGTTGCCACTAGAGTGTTAATTAGTTTAGGCCCTGTCAGATGACAGACCAAATAAATATATGTGCATATGTCTAACCTGTGTACAGACACATAACTACAAATATTTCTCTGTGTATAACCATCTGAATCTATATTAAGTTAAACAGGATGTCTCCAATTCTAATCCCTTGCCACATGGATCATTGTAGTCTCCCCTTATTTATCTGTAAATTCCCATACCAACAGTGAGAAACCTGGCTCCTATCACCCACCATCCATTTATTTAATTGTTCAATTTCAGTATACTTGTAGAGCTCTCTCAAAATGTTAACCCTAACTCTCATGGGGAATCACTTTATCAGCTAGAGTACCATGCCTTTTTCAGTTCCCTTGCTTTTAGTCTTACAGAGTCCATGAATCCAAAGTTACTAAGTCAGCACCTGTTCACCAACTCCAGGCAGTGAGGTTGTTTCACACATTTACAATACAGTTAGTGGTTAGATTTTCTAGTTAAAATATGCATTATTTCCTGGGATCTTTCAAGAGTATTTTTTACTCACTTCTATAAACATGGAATTGATGTAAATCCACTTTCCCCACACCCAATTTTCATAGATAATATTGTTTTCAACCTTTACCTTTTAAGTTTCAAATACAGATCACTGTGCTTCATTCATCAGCTTAAATGGTATTTTTGACTGCCAGCTCTAAATATGGAAGAAATCAGCGTACTTACCCTACTTTCCACCTTCTCTCTCTTTCTCAACTTTTGTTAGTTACATCATTTTCACTGCCAGAACTTATATTGTTTATACTATGTTCTATAACCATAATTCCCACATTTATTTTCAACTTAGTCCCACATTTCAATGAATTTCATGGTCATTATCAGTTCTTTCAGTGTTGTTTCTCAATCATCTATTAACAACTTCAAAAAAAGGTTATAGGCTCTCTGTTCATCCTGTTCTACAGACAGCTGTGTCCTGCACAGGGCCAGACTCAACCCTGAGACATGATGGTGAAGGTTGGGGTGAACAGATTTGGCCATATTGAACACCTGGTCACTAGGGCTGCTTTTTACTCTGGCAAAGTAGATATTGTCACCTTCAATGATCCCTTCATTGACCTCAACTGTACAGTCTACATGTTCCAGTATGACTTTACTCACGGCAAGTTCAGATACAGTCAAGGCTGAGAATGGGAAGTTTGTCATCAATGGAGAGCCAATGTCCACCTTCCAGTAGTGAGATCCTGCCAACATCAAATGGGGTGATGCTGGTGCTGAATATGCTGTGGAGTTCACTGGTCTCTTCACTACCATGGAGAAGGCTGGGGCTTTCTTAAAGGGTGGGGCCAAGAGGTTCATGATCTTTGCCCCTTCTGTGGATATTCCCATATTTATGATGGGTGTGGACCATGACAAGTATGATAATTTCATGAAGATCGTTAGCAATGCCTCCTGCACCACGAGCTACTTGGCTTCCCTGGCCAAAGACATCCTGACAACTTTGGCGTTGTGGAGGAACTCATGCCCATGGTCCATGCCATCATTGCTGCCCAGAAGACTGTAAATCATCCCTCTGGGAAGCTGTGGCATGAAAGCCAAGGGGCTGCCTACAACATCATCCCTGCTTCTGCTGACACCATCAAGGTTGTGGGCAAGGTCATCCCTGAGCTCAGTGGAAGCTCACTGGCAGGGCCTTCCATGTCCTCACTCCCAATGTGTCAGTTGTGGATCTGACCTGCTGCCTGGAGAATGCTGCCAAATACAATAACATCAAGAAGGTAGAGAAGCAGGCATCAGAGGGCACCCTCAAGGGCATCCTGGCTTATTCTAAAAATGAGGTTGTCTCCTGCGACTTTAGCAATGACACTCACTCCTCCACCTTTGATGCTGGGGCTGGCATTGCACTCAATGACCACTTTGTCAAGCTCATTTCCTGGTATGACAGTGAATTTGTTTACAGCAACAGGGTAGTGGACCTTAAGGTCCACATGGCCTCCAAGGAATGAGAGTCCCCTGGACCACCAGCCCCAGTGACAGGAAGAGAGGCCCTTGGCTGCTGGGGAGTCCTTGCTCCAAATTGATTCCCCAACACACTTGACAATCTTTTGACCTAAGTCTCCATCCTAGACCCCCTGAAGTGGGGAGGGCTTAAGGAACTCTACTTTGTTATGCACCATCAAAAAATTCCCTGTACCCCCCGAAAAAGGGGGTTATAAAAACTGTATTTCTTGATATCTGTTTTTTATTTTATTTTATTTTAATTTTTAATTTTAGAGAGGGAAAGGGAGGGAGAAAGAGAGGGAGAGAAACATCGATTGGTTGTTCTTGCATGCCCCCAACTGGGTACCTGTCCTATAGCCCAGGCACGTGCCCTGACCAGAGATCAAACTGGTGACATTTTGATTTGCAGTATGATGCCCAGTCCACAAGCCACACCAGTCAAGGCCGTATTTTCTGAATTCTTGCACACTCAAAAATATTTTTGTTTGCCCTGGCTGGCGTAGCTCAGTGGATTGAGAGTGGGCTGCGAACCAGGCATCGCAGGTTTGATTCCCAGTCAGGGCACATGCCTAGGTTGCAGGCCATGTCCCCCAGCAACCGCACATTGATGTTTCTCTCTCTCTCTCTCCCTCTCCCTTCCCTCTCTAAAAATAGATAAATAAATAAAATCTTAAAAAAAATATTTTTGTGTTGGCTTTGTACCTAAAGCACAGTTGGGCTTGGTATAAACTTTTGCTCATACTTTCTTTCCATTAAAATTGTATAGACTTTGCTCCTCTATTGTGAAATATTAAATAGCTGTGGAGACTTGAGGGCAGCCTAATTTTCCCTTTCAGTTACTTAATTATTTTGCATGCTTTCCTTAAGTATACTCCCTTTTTCTTTTAAATCCAGTAATTACTAGCATATATTTTTGAGTCAATTTTTTATTGGACATGATGCACCCATTTATTTTGTATATTCATACTTCTTTTATTTCTGAAACACTTCTTAAATTACATATGTAAATATATTTTTTGTTCTATTACTTTAATTTTCTTTCTTAGAGACACCAATTATTTGTATACTGGATTTTTTTTTCTGCCTGATTTTCACATCTTTTGTTTTCTTTCTAATTCTTTTGAACTCTGACTATTTCGATTATGTTTTGTCTACTTTTTTAACTCTATTCCCTAGGTCTCTTACTTTACTATCAGCAGTGTCTATTCTACACTGAGAGTAGTACTAAGAGTGTATACTCTTACAAATTTCATTTGGTATTAACTTTTAGGATGCTCTTTTGAAATTTTACTTCTTTTCTCAACCCTACTACCTAATATTTTATATTTTTATTTTTTAAAAAAAGATTGTATTTATTTATTTATTTATTTATTTATTTATTTATTTATTTTAGAGAGAGAGGAAGGGAGCTAAATATCAATCAGTGGCCCCCAACCAGAGTCCTGGCCTGCAACACAGACCTGTGCCCTGTCCAGGAATCAAACTAGCAACCTTTCACTTTGTGGGCTGATGCTCAACCAACTAGGCTATGCTGGTTAGGGTTTCATATTTTATCTTTTTATTGTGGTAAATAATAGTGACATTAAGTACATTCACAACAGTTTGCAACTATTGTCCCTATCTATTTCTAGAACCTTTTCATCTTCTCAAACAGAATCTCTGAACCATTAAATAATAATACACCAAACTCCACCCCCCCACCAAAGCCCTGGTAACTTGTGTTATACTTTCTCTATAAATTTGCTCACTCTAGGAACCTCATGTAAGTAGACTTATATAACATCTGACTTGTTTATTTTAATTTTAATTTTTGATTTTAGAGAGAGGGGAAGGGAGGGAGAAAGAGAGAGAAACATTGATATGAAAGAGAAACCTTGATCGCTTGTCTTCCATATATGCCCTACCAGAGACTGAACCTGCAACTCAGGCATGTGTCTTGATGAGGAATAGAACTGGCAACCTTTCAGTTTGCAGGACAATGTCCAACTAACTGAGCCACACTGGTTGGGGAAACATATGACTTTTTACATCTGACTTTTTTTCATGTAGCATAATGTTTTCAAGATATATCCATAATTTCACATATATTAGAATTCATTCCCTTTTAAGATTGAAGAATATCTATTGTATATATACATCATATTTTATATATTCATTCATCCATCAATGTACATTTAGATTGTTTCCACCTCTTGGCTATTGTTAATAATGCTTTTAAGAACACCGTTATAAAAGTATTTGTTTGGCTCCCTGCTTTTAAGTCTTTTGGGTATATATCTAGAAATGGTATTGCTGGATTACATGGTAATTCTATATTTAATTTTTTGAAGAACCACCATGTATATTGTTTTCCATCGTGGCTACACCATTTCACATACCTACCAACAATGCATGAGGGCTGTACAACAGTTCCAATTTCCACACATCCTTGTCAATGTTAATTCTTTTCTTTTCTTTGTTCAAAATAGTCATTCTAATGGGTTTGAAGTGGTATCTCATTGTGGTTTTGAACTACTGATATTGGCCATTATTTTATGAAGCATAAAAGTTTTTAATTTTGTTGACATCCAATTTATCTACTTTTTCTTTCTTTTGTTTTCTGTCTTTTTGAAATCACATTTAAGAGATCATTGTCAAATCCAAGATCATGAAGATTCTCCCCTATGTTTTTTCCCTAAGAATCTTTAGTTTTAGTTCTTACACTTAGGTCTTTAATTCATTTTGACTTAATTTTTATAAATGTATAAGGTAATGTTACTTCAATCTTTTGCATGTGAGTATCCTTTTTTTTTTTTTTTTGGCATTTGTTGAAAAGACTTTTCTTCTTCCCAATTTTCTCAGCATCATTTGTTGTGAACTTGACACTCTTGCTGGAAATCATGGACCCAAGATGTGATGGGTTACTTCTGGGCTCTCTATTCTATTTCATTTGTCTATATGTCTGTCCTTATGCCCTAGGAAGAACCACACTATTTTGATTACTATAGGTTTATAATAGGTTTTTAAATCAGAGCATTTGACTCCTCCAACTTTGTTCTTTTTTCAAGATTTTTCTGGCTATTCTGGGTCCTCTGAGATTGCATATAAATGTTTAGATTGGTTTTATTATTTCTACAAAGAATGCCACTTGGATTTTTGATAGGGATTACATAGAATCTGCAGATCACTTTGGGTATATCATCACCTTGACAATTCATGAACATAAGATGTTTTTCCATTTATTTATGTCTTCTATAAGTTTTTTGGCAATGTTTTGAGTTTCCAGTCTCTACCTTTATTAAATTTATTCCTATGTATTTTATTATTTTTGATACTATTCTAAGTGGAATTTTTTTCTTAATTCCTTTCTTCAATTGTCCATTGTTCATGTAAAGAAATTCAACTGACTTTTGCACATTGATTTTGTATTCTGCAATTTTGCTGAATTTATTATGTTTTACTCTATGTGAAATCTTTAGAGGTTTCTACATATGAAATCATATTATCTGTAGATAGAAATAATTTTACTTCTTTTCCAATTTGGATGCCTAAACTTTTTCTTGCCTAATTGCTCTGTCTTAAAACTTCAGTCTACATTGAGTAGAAGTGGCAAAAATGGGCATTCTTGCCTTGTTCTGGATCATAGAGAAAAAGGTTTCAGACTTTCACCATTGAGTATGATGTTAGCTATGGGTTTTTGAAATATGGCCTTTATTGTGATTCAGAAGTTTCCTTCTGTATGTAATTTATTAATTTTTTAAATCCTTACCAAAGGATATGTTTATTGATCTTAGAGAGAGAAGAAGGGAAACAGAGAGGAGAGAGAGAGAGAAAGTGAGAAACATCAATGTGAGAGGGAAACATCAATCAGTTGCCTCCTGTATGCACCCCAACCAGGGATGGAACCCACAAGCTAGGTATATGCCCTGACCAAGGATCAAACCCACAATCTATTGGTGTACAGGATGATGCTCCAACCAGCTGAGCCACCAGGCAACAGCTTATTCATTTTTTTAATCAGTAAAGGTTGTTTAAAATGTTAAATGTTTTTTCTGTATTAATTGAGGTGATCACATAGGTTTTTCCTTTATTCAATTATTGTGGTATGTTACATTGATTAGTTTTCATTACATTGAACTAAGTTTGCATTCCAGAAATAAATCCTAATTAATCAAAGTGCATAATCTATAAATATGCTGCTGAATTAAATTTCCAAGTGTTTTATTGGGAATAGTTACATCAATATTCATCAGGGATATTAATCTATAAATTTATTTTCTTGTATTGTTGTCTGGTTTTGGTATCCATGTAATGCTGGCCTCATAGAATGAGTTAGAAAGTATTCCTTCTTCTTCATTTTTAAAAATTTTCACCAATAACTTTATTGATTTGGATATTTTTAAGTATAATTTATTGATTATGCTATTACCATTGTCCCAGTTTTTTCTCCCCTTTCTCCTCCCTCCACCCTGCAGCCCCCTTCAGCATTTCCCCCCATGCTTAGTTCTTGTCCATGGGCTGTACATATAAGTTCTTTGGTTTCTCTATTTCCTGTATTATTCTTAACTTACTCCTATCTATTTTATGCCTAAAATTATGCTTCTTATTCCCTGCACCTTCCTCCATCATTTTTCCCCTCCCCCTCACTGCTGATAACCCTTCCTTTGCTCTCCATTTCTGTGATTCTGTTCCTGTTCTAGTGGTTTTCTGAGTTTTTGTTTTTGTTTTTTGGGTTTAGATGTTGATGGTTATGAATTTGTTATCATTTTACTGTTCATAGTTTTTGAGCTTCTATTTCTTAGATAAGTCCCTTTAGCATTTCATATAGTAAAGGCCTGATGGTGATGAACTCCTTTAACTTGGCCTTCTCTGGGAAGCACTTTATCTGCCCTTCCATTCTAAAGGACAGCTTTGCTGGATAGAGTAATCTTGGATGCAGGTCCTTGCCTTTCAGGACTTTGAATACTTCTTTCCAGCCCCTTCTTGCCTGTAAGGTTTCTTTTGAGAAATCAGCTAAAGGCCTTATAGGAACTCCTTTGTAAGTCACCATCTCCTTTCCTCTTGCTGCTTTTAAGATTCTTTCCTTATCTTTAATCTTAGGTAACCTAATTGTGATGTGCCTTGGTGTGTTCCTCTTTGGGTCCAATTTCTATGGGACTCTCTGAATTTCCTGGATTTCCTAGAAGTCTATTTCCTTTGACAGATTGGGGGAGTTTTCCTTCATTAATTGTTCAAATAAGTTTTCCATCTCTCGCTCTTCCTTTTCTCCTTCTGGCACCCCTGTGATTCAGATGTTGGATCACTTAAAGTTGTCTAAAAGGTTCCTAAGCCTCTGTTCATTTTTTTTGAATTCCTGTTTCTTCATTCTGTTCCAGTTGGATGTTTATTTCTTCCTTTTGTTCCAAAATCATTGATTTGATTCCTGGTTTTCTTCCCTTCGCTGTTGGTTCCTTGTATATTTTGCTTTATTTCACTTTGTGTAGCCTTCCTTTTTCTTCTATTTTGCAACCAAGCTCAATCAATTCTGTGAGCATCACAATTACCAGTGTTTTGAACTCTGCATCAGATAGGTTGTCTATCTCCTCATTGCTTAGCTCTTTTTCTGGAGTTTTTTCTGTTCTTTCATTTGGACCATATTTCTTTGTCTTGGTGCACCTGTTAAGTTGTAAGGGGGCAGAGCCTTAGGTATTTGCCAAGGTGGGGCAACTCTCTGCTGTGTTGTGGCGCTGCCTGTGGGGGAGGGGACAGAGAGGAAACAATGCCATTTGTTCACTTCGCTCTAGCCCCCCTTTCCAGTGAATTCTATGAGACTTCTAAACCCCCACAGTATTTTATAGCTAGAGGTTTTGAGTCTTTAATTTCCTGGTCCACCAGCCTCTCCTCACTTGCATCTCCCACTGCCTTGCCATGGGTCCTCTCTGCCTGCCAGACTGCCCATCTCTGCCCCTCATACCAGAATGGATGATTGTTTCTTTAACTCCTTGGTTGTCTGTCAGAGTTCCATGCAGTTTGCTGTTATGGCAGTTGTGATCCTTATTGTTTTTAATTGGTTGTTATCCTTCTTTCGATTGTGCAAGGAAGCAAAGTGTTTCTATCTATGCTTCCAACTAGGCCAGAACTTCTTCAATTTTTAGCAGAGTTTGGAAAGGCTTGTTGTTTTCCCTTATTTAAGTTTGGTAGAATTTACCAGTGAAGCCATCTTGTCCAGGGCATTTCTTTCTTGGTAGGCTTTTGATTACTGATTCAATCTGCTTAACACAGGACTATTCAGATTTTCTATTTTTTCATAATTTAGTTTTGTTAGATTGTGTGTTTCTAGAAATTTTTCTAGTTCATCTAGACAAATCTACTGGTTATTCAATCTACTGGCATATAAACATTCATAGTATTCTCATAATCATTTTTATTTCTGTCAAATTAGTAGTAATATCTTGACTTTCATTTATGATTTTAATGAGTCTTCTATCTCTTTTTTATCTTAGTTAATCTAAAGGATCAGACTGACCTTTATGGAACAAACAAGTTTTGGTTTTGTTGATTTTTAAAAATTCTTTATTTATCTCTGCCTTAATCTTTATTATTTCCTTCTTTCTTCTAGGTTTGGGTATGGTTTGCTCTTCTTTTCAGTGTAAGGTTAGGTTATTAATTTGAGATCTTTCTTCTTTTTTAATGTACACATTTACAACTATAATTGCATTCTTAGCACTGCTTTAAATGAACCCTTTACATTTTGGAATGTTGTATTTTTGTTTTCACACATCTCAAGGTATTTTTTTAACTTCCATTGTGATTTTTTTCTTTGACTTATTGGTTGTTTGTTTAATTTACACATATTTTTGACTTCCTAGTTTTCTTGTTTCATTCCATTGTGGTCATAAAAGGTACTTTGTATGATTTTAATCTTTTAAAATTAGTGGAGACTTGTATAACACATGATCTTTTTAGAGAATGTTCAGGAAGTCACTTGAGAAAAAGGTATATTCTGCTGTTGTTGGATGGAGTGTTCTGTATATGTCTACTTGGTCTAATGATTTATAGTGTTGTTCAAGTCTTCTATTTCCTATAACAGTTGAAAGTAGTATGTTGAAATCTCCTACTATGACATGAGATACATGGTTAATGAATTATTTTAATCTTTACCTCTCCTCAGCCAAGATTGACACCGCTCACAGTTGGGAGTTTCTCTTTATCCTCTCATCTTCCCCACATTCACTGATATATTGATTCTACAAACAAAAATTCTCTAATGATTTTTCATTAAGCCTTGCATTCATTCTTAATTCATTCATGCATTCATTCAACAAATATGTGCTTGATACCTATCATGTGCCAAGTACTGTTTTAGGTACTTGGCATACATGTATATAAACAAAAATTGTGTCTTAAGGAATTCTTGTGGAGAAAAAAAATACTGCAAATAAACATAAAGAAATAGCTTGCATTGTGTGTTAGAAAGTGATAAAGAAAAGCAGAGCAGGGTAGGAAGATTAGGAGTACCAGTGAAGAGAGAAAGTCAGATTACAATTACAGGTAAGATGATCAGGGTAAGCACCTTGACTTGTGATAATTGAATAAAGATATGAAGGAGCTGAAAGAAGAGCCATGTGGGCATCTGAGAGAGGAGTGTTTCAGACAGAAGAAAAAGCAGGTTTACATAAAGGTTCCAAGGAGTATCATGCCTGATATATTTGGAACATAACAAGGAGGACCATGTGGCTAAGGTAGAGTGGTCAAGGTAAAATAATGGTAAGAGAGGGGACCAGAGAGATAATGGTGGAGCCAAATTTCTTACTGCCCTGTGGAACATGCAAAGGATTTTGGCTTTTACTTTAAATAGGAGTCATTGCTTGGTTTTCAGAAGACAGCTAGGCCAATATAATTTATCATTCCAGACATCACTCTGGCAGCTGGGTAAAGAATAGACCATGGGGGTCAGAATGCTGCTTCAGTAACCCAGACAAGAAATAGTGATAGTTTGCTCCTGGGTGGCCGCAGCAAAGATGATGATAAGTGGGTGAATTCTAGATATGTTTTAAAAATTGAACTAATAAGATTTGCACATGATTTGGGTGTGGGATATAAGAGAAAGAGATCATGGAGGATGCCTGCAAGGTTTTTGGAGGGAACAATTAGAAGAATGAAGTCACAATCCACTAAAATGAAAACATTGTGGATATAGGACCTTGTGAGCAAAAAACAATGGTTCACTATCCCCATAGAAAATGTGAGTTGTCACCCTGGCTGGTGTCACTCAGTGGATTCAGTGCTGGCCTGTGAACCAAAGGGTTGCCGGTTCGACTTCTAGTCAGGGCACATGCTTGGGTTGTGGGTCAGGTCCCCAGTGGGGAGCACACGAGAGGCAACCACACATTGCCTCTTGCACACATTGATGTTTCTCTTCTCTTTCTCTCTCCCTTCCCCTCTCTCTAAAAAATAAATAAATAAAACCTTTTAAAAAATTAAAAAGAAAATGTAAGTTGTCTACTTAGACATCTAAGAGGAGATGTTGAGTAAGCATTTTGATACACAAGTCTGGAATTTTAGATTGAAGTGTGTTAGGATATATAAACTTGATAGTTTTTATATACATGGATTTTGAAGTCAAGTGATAGGATGATGTCACCAAGAAAATAAGTATAAATAGAAAAGACCAAAGACAGAGTCCTGGAATATTCCAGTGAGAAATGATTGAAGGTGAAGAACCAGCAAAGGTTACTGAAGAGAATGGCCAGCAAGGCAGAAGGAAAACCAAAAGACCAGATGTCCCAAAATTTGAAGAAGAGAGTTGATTAACTATGTCAAATTCTAATAGATCAAGAAAGAGAGACGAACTTCTAGCCAAGATGCAGGCATAGGTTGACACACTATGCCTCCTTGCATAACCAAAAGAAGGACAACCAAATTAAAAACAAAAAACAACCAGAACTAATAGAAAATTGAATTGTATGGAAGTCCAACAACCAAGGAGTTAAAGAAGAAATATTCATTCAGACCAGTAAGAGGGGCAGCTGAGTGAAGAGGACTCACAGCAAGGCAGCGGCTGCAGAGTGGCTGGTCCCACATTCGTGTGCAGATAAACTGGGAGGAACACCTGGAGAGCAAGATGGATCTCAAAACCCTGGGTCCCAGCTCAGGGAAATAAAGTCTCAAACCTCTGATTGAAAATGCCTGTGGGGGTTGAGGTGGCAGCAGGAGAAACTCCCAGCCTCACAGAAGAGTTCATTGGAGAGACCCACAGGGTCCTAGAATGTACACAAACCCACCCGCCCGGAATCAGCACCAGAAAGGCCCACTTTGCTTGTGGGTAGCAGGAGAAGTGACTGAAATCCAGCAGAGAGTGGAGCAAGCGCCATTGTTCCCTCTTGGACCCCTTCCCCACATCAGCATCACAACACAGTAACATGGATTGCCCACTCTGGTGAACACCTAAGGCTCTGCCCCTCATTACATAAAAGGTGTGTCAAGACCAAAAAAAAAAAAGTGACCCAAATGAAAGAACAGATAAAGCTCCAGAACAAATACAACTAAGCAATGAAGAGATAGCCAACCTATCAGATGCACAGTTCAAAACACTGGTAATCATGATGTTCACAGAATTGGTTGAATTTGGTTGCAAATTAGATGAAAAACTGAAGGCTGCACTAAGCGAAATAAAGGAAAATGTACAGGGAATCAATAGTGATGGGAAGGAAACTGGGACTCAAATCAATGGTGCGGACCAGAAGGAAGAAAGAAATATCCAATCAGAAAAGAATGAAGAAATAAGAATTCAAAAAATTGAGGAGAGGCTTAGGAACTTCCAGGACATCTTTAAACATTCCAACATCTGAATTATAGTGGTACCAGGAGGAAGAGGAAGAGCAACAAGTGGAAAAGTTATTTGAAAAAAAAATAAAGGAGAACTTCCAATTCTGGCAAAGGAAAGAGACTTCCTGGAAGTCTAGGAAGCTCAGAGAGTCCCAAAGAAGTTGGACCCAAGGAGGAACACACCCAGGCATATCATAACTACATTACCCAAGATTAAAATGAAGGAGAGAATCCTAGAATCAACAAGAGATAAGGAGGCAGTTACCTACAAAGGAGTTCCCACTAGATTGTCAGCTGATTTCTCAAAAAAGAACTTACAGGCAAAAGGGGGCTGGAAAGAAGTATTCCAAGTTATGAAAGGCAAGGACCTACATCCCAGATTGCTCTATCCAGCAATGCTTTCATTTAGAATGGAAGGGCAGATAAAGTGCTTCTCAGATAAGGTCAAGTTAAAGGAGTTCATCATCACCAAGCCCTTATTATATAAAATGGTAAAGGGATTTATCTAAAAAAAAAAGAAGATAAAAATATGAACAGTAAAATGACAGCAAACTCACAATTTTCAACAACCACACCTAAAACAAAAACAAAAACAAACTAAGCAAACAACTAGAACAGGAACAGAACCACAGAAATGGAGATCACATGGAAAGTTATCAACAGGGGAGTGGGGTGGGGAGAGAGGGGGAAAAGGTACAGAGAATAAGTAGCATAGATGGTAGGTAGAAAATAGACAGGGGGAGGATAAGAATAGTATGTGAAAAGTAGAAGCCAAAGAACTTATATGTATGACACATGGACATGAACTAAAGAGGGGGGATGTGGGTGGGAGTGGGTGTGCAGGGTGGAGGGGAGTGAAGTAGGGGAAATGGGACAACTGTAATAGCATAATCAATAAAATATATTTTTAAAAAAAGAAAGAGGAGAACTAAGATTTTTTCCTAAGAAATCCAGGAGCACTAGATTTCTCCATGTGGAGGTTTTTGGCATTAGTGAAAAGAGCTATTTCAGATGTTTTCTCTGTGGGTGTGGATTTCAGAGATAGTGCAGTATGAAACTGAAGATAGTATAGGCGACCTTCAGAGGAGTTCAGCTGCAAGGTACATAGCCTACATAACCTAGTAGATGATGGTTAAAGTGATATTAAGATACCTTTTTGTTTTGCTTTGTTTTTAAGGTATGAGCAACAACAACCTACTTCTGTCCAGAAAGAATGACTCACTAGAGAGGGAAACACTGGGGTGATTTCTTTGAATAAGCAGGAGAGGATGGGATCTTAGGTACAAGGAGAGATGTTGGCTTCATATAAGAGCATGAATAGTAATTAGAGCATCTATGGTAACAGAGTATTTGAGTGCAGATGATAAAGGTACATTAGATGTGGCAGTGGAAGTATGTAGAAGCTACAAGCTAAGAATCTAAGATGTCTGAGGTAGGGAGCAAGGCCATCAGTTGAGAGAGAAAATGGAGAATGAGGTATCAGTCTTTTGAGGAGAAAGGAGGAGGTAGGAAATAACCATCTAGGAAAACAGGGAGCAAATGGACAAGGAAAGTAGAATATGAATTCTGGACAACATAAGGATCCAACTGAAGCTCTTGACAGGTATTTAAAGCATTTTTGTCCAGCTTATTCAACTCCATAAGCACAAATCCAGAACAGGTGGAAAGGTGGATTTATTCAGCTTTGAGATTTTGCCAAATGAGTATGATGAAGTGAAAGAGAAATAAGGAAGGGGAGGGTATGATGATAATTACTGGTCATGGAAAGTAAGCTGGGCAAGGATGGGACAAAGTGCAAAAAAGGTGATGCAAGAGTAACAAAATTAATGAACTGGAGGTTCAGGTGGGTCAAACAACTGCTAAAGATGCAATAAAGGATGATATAATTGGAATGTGTGAAACAGTTACTGGTAATGACAAGGGCTAGGCAGGGCCTTTCAAGCCAGCTGTGGTGATGAACCAAGCCTTTTCCTTTTTTCCTCTTATCCAATCTGTTGCAAACCACACACACATACACATACACATACACATACACATACACATACACATACACATACACATACACATACACATACACACAACTAGAACAAATAAAAAAATGTTTTAAAAACATGTAAAATACACTGATCAAAAAAAGCACTGATCACATGGTTGGATGTCACAGTGATGTCAAACTGCTATAAAAGTTTCTAAATGCTTACTTTAGATTTTCCATGCTTATCTCAGGTGGATCACTAATAAGAGTGTGCCTACTAGCACTGGCCTATGGCCCAAACTAAGTAGTTCTGTCTCAGGTGTGACCATACAAATGAGTGGTGGAGGTGGTATAAAGGCCAAACTCATTGGAAAATTTCAAGAAAGTGAAAATCCAGAGGTTGACAGTATCACCGACACATCTGTTGAAATCACCCATTAAGATAGGAATAGTGTTAGAGTGATTTTGAGCCAAAAGCTAAAATTGTCAAGAAGGGGTGGAGAGAAAGCCCCAGGGGAGCAGATGACAGCAACAGTGGGATAGTGGGTAATACATGCTCATAGATTATATTTAAAGCTGAGGTTTGGAGACGAGAGAGGGTGAATGATTTGGAAGCAACAATGAGGAGTCAGAAGGGCACCTATCACCTTCAGCCTAGTGTGGGAGGCAAAAAAGCAGCCACCCTTGGGAGGGTTGCAGGGGATACAATGTCCTCAAAAGGAAGTCAGGTTTCCACTAGAGTAGGCAGGAGAGGATTGTGTAAAGAAGCTTTTACTGCACAGTAGATGGAAGATTTCATGAGCAGGCAGTGGTGGGAAAGGAACAGAACAAAGAATGTGCAGGGCTTTCCTAGGACTGGAGTGCAGAGCTAAGTGCTGAGCTGGGCCTCTAGGGCTTCTTAAACGTGAGTCAAAAGTACACTGCTAGAAGTCCTGGATTCAAGACAGGTCATTAAAGCAGGGCTGAGGGTTCGGTATAGACAAGATTGGGGGTGTGGGGGTCTCTCCTGATCCTCATCCATGGAGATAAGGAAGTCTTAGGGAAATGGGTCCCCTCTTGATTCCAGTCATGGGGATAAAAGGCCTCAGAAGGAGTATGTCTCAAGACTTCTAGCAAAAAGGTGCAGGTAAGACACCAGCAGCGGCCTATATAATCCTTGCCTGCTTTTGCAAACAGGAGGCTGTTGCTTTTAGTATCTCAGAATTTAACACTTATTTGGAAAGTATTCTATGTTAATCGTTTTCTGATCTCTGCAATTGCAATTATCTTCTATTCATATTCTTTTTCTGTAGCTGGGATTGACATCTGGCTCTTTGAATCCCATATTTTGATTTAAGGTTTCAGAGCAGTCTTTGCTTTCCTGATAATGTATTTGCATTTCTGTTTCTTTGTCTCCTTGTTCACTTTGGATATTTCATATCAGGAAAAAGAAATGCTGACTCCATTATTTTAGAACTAGAAGTTCCCTTTTTTGTCTATGAACAATCTTTTTAAATAATACTTTATTCTTCATTTCATTGAAGAACCCCGAATATTTACACATTTAGTTCTTTTCTCTTGTGTTGAGAATTCCTTCACCAAAGAATCCTCTAATGTCCTGCCTTTGAGATAATAGGTCTGGCAGTCAATTTTCCTGTTTCTATAAAGCCTAATCTGTGCCTGGTGTCCCTGAGAAGAAAGATTCTCTGGTTCAGATTCTTCATTACTGTGCTGGGCAGGAGTTGATGGACAGCATGGGATAGAGAGCAGCCTCGGGGTTCTAACTGCTCCTTCTTTATATGGATATCCCTGTAACATGCCCCACCCCTTAACCCATGGCAAATCCCAAATAGTCATACCAATATATATCTTACACCACAAACACTGTTTACAAATCGATGTTGACATACCTCTATAGAGAGTTGTGGGTCTATGTTCTCTCCTCTTGAATCTGGGTGGGATTTTGTAACTGCTATGACCAACAGAAAGCAGCAAAAGTGATGCCCTGTGACTTCCAAGCTAGGTCAAAGAAGGCAGCAGGACTCTGTCCCGGCTCTTTCTTCTGTTTTGGGATGCTCACCAGAACCCAGTTGTGAGGAAACCCACAACAAATGTGGGTGTTCTGTCCAACAGACCCAGCTAAGGTTCTAACCAAGAGCCATCATTAACTACCAGAGATGTAAGTAAACCCTCAGGTGACTCTAGCCATAACCTCTGAGTCTTTCAGCTGAGCCCCAGGCCCTGTGAAGCAGAGACTAGCCATCCTCACACTGCCTTATGTGATATCTGACCCACAGGAACCATGAAAAATTATAAATAATTATATTTTTATTATACCACTAAGCTTTGGGGCTTAATAAAAATATAATACTTAGCAATAGATAACTAACACAACCCATCGTTAGCATTTTCTGAACCCTTGCAACATCCTATGGTTTAATTTTTGGCAAAAAATAGAAATGAACTCCAGCTAGTTTATATGCACACATATATGAAGCATTATGAGATTTTCAAATAATTGAGGAGAGAGCTAAATGGCCAAGGCATAAGGAGGGAAGAAATTAAAGACTTCACTGAGTATTCATAGATCTCTCTTTTGTCTACAGTACTGCAGTCCAAGAGACCAAACGTAAGACACAGATATTATACATTTTCTAGTACCATATCACAAAATAACTAGAAAAATGGGTGAAATTAATGTTCATATATGTTGCTTGACCCAATATATTCAAAATAGTATCCTTTCAACATATAATCAATGTACAAATTTATTGAGATATTTTCCATTTTGTTTTTTGTACTAAGTCTTTAAAATTTGCTAATTTGCACTTACCATACATCTTAATTCAGATCAGCCACATATCAAGCACTCAATAGCCACATTTGGCTCATGGCTACCATATTGGACAATCAGGTATAAAACATAATTGTTATTGCCTCCAGAATTTTTTTTTGCCTGTGTCTCTGTTTAAAGTATCAGATTTTCCAAAGAAAGAGTCTCATTGGTCTTTCTTGGGTTTACTCTGGACAAATCGGTCATGGCCAGGGGCCATCATGTAATAATCAAGACCTGGCCAGTGGGGGCCATCTTGGGTAGCAGAGAAGATGGAGCTGTGAGTCAGGCAACTATCTTAAGAGAAAGAAAATGCACTCATGTTAATATTTAATCATTTCACATACAATACCACAGTAATCATGTTTTTTGTTTTCTATAATTTCCTGATGTTTTGATACCTTATAGCTTTGCTGAACCTAGGAATACTTCCCTTCCCTCCCAAGGCTAGCTAGCCAATTCCTAGAGATAGCAGAGGACTTGCCTACCAGTGAGCCTTTCATATGCAAACCACCTATCCAGAGTCCACACCTTAGCTGCCCCCTTTATCAGGCTCTCACACTCAGGTCAGATACCAGCAAAGTAGTTAACAGCCTTTGTTCCAGACTCCACAGTAATGATCAACTAGCCAATCTTAAACCTGCTCAACCTACCTCATCCATTCCTTCCTTTGGAAATCACCAAAGGCATTTGTCCACATATCCTCTTTCTCTCCCTCTGCCTCCTGACCAACGCTGGTACTTCCCTGAGTGGCTGTGCATGTTGTACTTCCTGTTTCTAGGGAACTGTGAATATAAATTTCTTTGTGACAGTCATTTCTATGTCTTTGTGACTTAGCATACATGATAAAAACAAATCCTGAGTAATTTTAAAACAAATTTACACATTTCACAAGGTTTCTGAGTATAAGATGGTACTTAGTGAAAATTCCTTTTCCTATTTGCCCAGTTTACTTCACTGCCCCAGGATAACTTCTGTCTTAGTTTTTTTACAAATCTTTAAGTATATATAAGCAACTACAATACTTTTTCCTTTTTTTTTTTACCAAAAAGGTAACATAAACTACATTGAAAAATATATGGACAGATCTTTGTGGAATAAGTGAGTTATAAAATTAGGAAAATGTATGCAACACTTAATCTTTTTTAATAGTAACCTATTTTATAAACACTGTGCTTACAACCAAACCTAAAACAAAAACAAAAACAAACTAAGGAAACAACTAGAACAGGAACAGAACCACAGAAATGGAGATCACATGGAGGGTTATCAGCGGGTGAAAGGCTGGGGAGAGAAGGGGAAAAGGTACAGAGAATAAGTAGCATAAATGGTAGGTAGAAAATAGACAGGGGGAGGCTAATAATAGTATAGGGAATGTAGAAGCCAAAGAACTTCTATATATGACCAATGTCTCCAGTACCCCAAGTGCCACCACACATAGGTATCACGACTATTGAGTATACTTTCAGGAGTGCAATTGCTTGGTGATAGTTTCATCATATATTTAACTTTAGTGGGTACAGCCAAATATTTTCCCTAAGTGGTTGAGCCAGCAATGTAAGATAGTTCTGATTGCTCCCTGTCTTCACCAGCATTTGGGAAACATCTTGGTCAGTGTGATTGTACATTTTAGTCATTCTCATAGGTATGTATGCAAATTAGATTTTAGGGTTTGCCATAAATCATGGAAAGAGTTAGTCATCTTTTGTAGCAGAAGCTGTTGGTGCCCTGCTCAGGTCCCCTGGCATCTTTTTTACTGTCCCAGGGCTGCTGCAGGTGCTGTTGCTAACAGCCCACACCTGCAACTTTATCCAGCGCTGGTCCTTGGGCCATTAGAGCTGCCACAGTTTTTATCACCTAGGGTCCCAAACACACTGGGATGGTCACAGGCAATGCTGACTGTAAGGGGTACAAAAGCCCCGTTCCTTTGCCTCAAGGCAGACATTCGCAATGTTGCAATTTATACTTTTGAGCTCCCCAGGGAATCAGGCTGAGAGTGATTTCACCTGAAACCACATCCTCCTTTGGCTTTTCCTCCTACCCAGTCCTGCTCCCTTTACTCCCTTACGAGGTTTTCCTGTGAGCCAAAGTAGGGGGAAGGTTTTCAGGAACTACTATGAAAGTCAGGTGGACAAAGCCAAGGGGGAGGGTGAAAGCAGTGGAGGGAGGTGGGATTGGCTGGGCTGGGGGGGAGTGGGGGGGGTAATGCAGACAACTATAATTGAACAACAATAAAGGGATTAAAAAAAGAGAAATTGGGAAGAGCCTGTTACAGAGCAGAACAAGGGGGGCCCGGGACGGTGATACTATTACTGAAAGAGATTCGGGGCCGTCTTGTCCGCCGTCATAAAGGAAAGATATCTCTCAATACCAGAGATTTGTGAAAAGGAAAGGAAAACGTTTATTTTGTGCTATACAAACTTAAGGCAGTGACCTAATGTCTTTATCAAAATCTTAAAGTCCCTTAAAACACCCACTAACGCACACAGTCCTTCCTTCCCCCTTGCCCAGTATGGGGTACCGTATCTCAGGAAAGGAAACAGAAGTCCAGTCTCAGGCAGTGTCTGGTTATTCCCAGTAATCCGTGCTTGGCTGGTAGGCCTCAGCACCATCAGCTGTGTCGCCGGAATCTCTGCTAAAACTGGGTGACGGTTCCCCCTACTACTACTGTGGGGAAACCCACTCTGGCAAAGGTGTGTGGTCCTCTCTCCACCAATCCAGCCACGTGGTCCTCTCTCCTCCAGGACCACGGGAGTCCCCACTCAGCCAAATCCGCGTGGTTCTCTCCTCTATGGCTGCCGTGTCTGGGTTTAAATCCCCACGCCAAACTTCCTCTGCAGCCCTATTTCCGACTCCTCCTACGCTTGGCCACACTTGCCCTCAATCTGCTGTCCTTTCCAGCTTTTCTGGTCACCATCATGGGTCTGGGCAAGTGTCACCCCATGTCCTGGAACCAATCTCCTCTGAGCTCCCACCCAAGCGCTGAAACTCAGGGGACCTGCTCCTAGTCACGTCTCAGGGAGGTGTTCCTTTCCATCCCCCTAGCCCAGAGCATGGCCATA
>PVIA01006978.1:0-89526 GCA_004024845.1 Tonatia bakeri
TGATTTCAATTTTCTTGACCTTGTTGAGACTTGCTTTGTGTCCTATCATGTGATCTATCTTTGAAAATGTTCCATGTACATTTGAAAAGAATGTGTATTTAGCTTCTTTGGGATGGAGGGCTCTAAATAGATCAGTCAAGTCCATTTCGTTTAGGGTATTGTTCAATGCCACAATATCTTTGTTGATATTTTGTTTGGAGGATCTGTCCATTTTTGAGAGTGGGGTGTTAAAATCCCCCACTATAATAGTGTTGCTGTCAATATCTTTCTTGAAGTCCTCTAGGATTTTCTTTATGTATTTGGGTGCTCCTATGTTGGGTGCGTATATATTTACAATACTGATGTCTTCTTGATGTATTCTTCCCTTGAGTATTATGAAGTGACCTTCTGGGTCTCTCTTTATGGCCCTTTTTTGGAAGTCTATTTTGTCTGAAATGAGTATCGCTACCCCGGCTTTTTTTTCCTGTCCATTTGCTTGGAAAATCGGTTTCCAGCCCTTCACTTTCAGCCAGTTGTGAATACTTTAAACACAAAAAGTTTATTCTTCAATATTTTTAATTATTGTATTATTTTCCATAAAAGCAATTGTCAATCTACTTTTGCCACCCCTGTATATTGAAGATTTGTAAAATTTAGAGAGATCTGCTTTACTTGTAACATTGATTAATTTTCAATTTAATTCCAATAGATTTTAGATAATTCTAATAGATTCTAGTCAATTCTTCTGAGTTTTATAGAGATGTAGCTAACCATATGCAGAGGTTTGTATATCATTTTATTTCTTTCAATAATTTGTTTTTTTAATTTTGCAGCTTGTCTCATTAATTAGATCATCAAAGCAACATTACCTATGTAAGATGTAGAGAACATATCCATTTATTATTATATTAGGAATAGCCTTAGTATTATATTATATATCTAATGTTAATTATTTGTTTTGAGTAAAGATTTTTAATGTTGGGAGAATGCCCTTCTATTTCAAATTTTTAGCACCATTATTATTAGAAATGGATCTTAAATCTTGTAAATGGATGTTTGCATTTACCTAAGTATAATTATTTTTCTTATTAACTGATAAATTATTTTTTATTTTTCTTTATATAAATTTTCTAATATTAACTGATATATACCTGGGATGTTGTAAAATATCAATTTTATTTTATTTTTTCCATATGTACTCATCCCACGTGAGATTCTTCCATCTCTTTTTTGGAAGATTTTTATATTAAAATGTAATCACAGGACATTGAAGCAAATAGCCTGCCCTGCTTCCTGTGCAATGGTGAAGGACTATTCTGTATTCCAGGATTTCTTGGGGCTTCAGAATGGGTTTCTATGATTTTATGTGCTGTATTTTTTGGACCACAAGATGTACCTAGGTTTTAGAGGAGGAAAATAGGAAAAAAAAATTTGAAGCAAAAAATTTGGTAAAATATTTAATAATATAAATAACACAATATTTCACTAATGTAACTGTAAACAGAACTCAACAGCAGCATTAATAACCATCATTCCTCCCAAATTTGAGGAAAATAAGTGTGTCCTATAGTCTGAAAGTATGGTGTTTGCTTATAATTTTTAAAATGTTTCTTAAACTCTTATTTCCTTCTCCTTTTATATCATCTGATTTTTCTTTCTTTTATATTTGATTTTCTAGGACATTTATTATGTTGGTGTTCTCCCTAGTTTCTGGGTTAATTTATACATTCTACTTCTGTTTTGTAATTTTTTTCTGTTTATCTTTTATTTTTTCCTTTTTCATATTTTCTCAGGTGACTCTTTGTACTTTTTGCAATATTTGTCTTTTGGTCTGAGTTGGAGAATAAAGTGATTTCTTTTTGTTCATTTTTTTCTTCCATGTTTTTTATTAATAAATGTATTGGGGTGATATTGTTTAATAAGATTATACATGTTTCAAGTGTATGATTCTATAACATATAATCTTTTTTATGACATAGTTTTTTATTCTTATTTTTTCACATTTTTTTATTGTTGTTCAGGTACAGTTTTTATAATAAAAGTATTTAAGAACATAAATTTGTCCTGTCAATTATATTGGTTTGCAATATAATATTCCCATTGATTAATTAATTTATTAATTTATTTATTGTTGTTCAAGTACAGTTTTCTGCCTTTCCCCCACCCCTCCCCACCACCCTAGCCCTGCCCGCCTCCCTTCCTCATTTTCACTCCCACCTTGTTATTGTCCATGTGTCCTTTATAGTTGTTCCCATAGCTCTTCGCCCTTTTCCCCCATTTTCCCCTCCCGTCTCCCTTCTGATTACTGTCAGCCTGTTCTCAATTTCACTGTCTTTGGCTATATTTTGCTAGCTTGTTTGTTTTATTGACTAGGTCCCAGTTAAAGGTGAGATCATATGGTATTTGTCTCTTACCCCCTGGCTTATTTCACTTAGCGTAATGCTTTCCAGCTCCATCCATGCTGTTGCAAAAGGTAGGAGCTCCTTCTTTCTTTCTGCTGCATAGAATATCGTTGTGTAAATGTACCACAATTTTTTGATCCATTCATTGACTTATTGATTATTTTCTAAATAATCTTCCTTCATTATCTCCTAGAGGTTACTTAGGACACTGTTCAGTGCTTTAAAACAATTTTTTCTTTTGTTTTATATATGAGGTCTGTCCATAAACTATCCAGCTATGTACTATGAAAAATAGAGAAATTTATTAAAGATACAAGATACAACAAACATCACTGTACATAAGACAGTGATGCGTCAGTCTCCTTCTAAGTAGGCACCTTGGGACCTCATACAGTTCTTCCAATCGCCATCAGTTGCCACGTTGTATTTTCCTGAATCTCATCAGTGGTCCAAAATCTCTTCCCTTTCAATGGTGATTTTAGTTTTGGGAAAAGCCAGAAGTCATAGAGCACCAAATCTGGGCTGTAAGGGGGCTGAGTCACCTAGGTAACATCATATTTTGCTAAAAACTCTGCAAAAGACAATGTATGAGTGGGTGCATTATTGTGATGAAGCTACCAATCACCAGTAACCCTTAGCTTTGGCCTTATGAATCATCTGATAATTTCTGCAGAGGAATGTTCAAGCTTAATGCAAAATGAGATACTAATTTGTTGCTTTACTCCACAGATGGCAAACACAAGGCCTGTGGGCAGAATCTGGCCCTTCACCTTGTTTTATCTGGCCCAGCACCTTGTTTCTACCCTGTGGCAGCACTGAGCTCTCACTTAACTGTTAAGGAGTAGTTACATTTATACAGTCCTAACATTACATTCAGCCCTTTGAAGGCAACCACGAGGCTGCTGTGGCCCCTGGTGAAAATGAGTTCGACATCCCTGCTCTACTCAGTCATTTTGAATGTGACAGTCACACAGTACATATGTTCACTCAGTTAGTGCCTAGGCCCCCAATGATTAGTACAGTGAAGATACCATTGTTCATGCATGAGCATTCCAGTCCACTCTTCTTGGCTGCCAGGTTACATCAATGTCATACAAACTGTTCTCCTTGTATTAACAATGGCTAGACTTTTTCTGGACAGGCCTCATGTGTATAACTAACCTAGATCTTTTTTGGTTGTGATATGAGAATGTGGATATACTATTTGGGGATAAATCTTTAAATATATTTTATGGTATCTTATATAATTACTTTTATAGATGATGCATGAATATTTCCAAAGAAGGGGTGTTTCTGCAAGTAAACACTGTAATATACCCCATTATTCAGATATCCTGATATTCTATATTTTACCTACATGACTTACTATGAGCTGGTATTATTTTAAAATTTCACTGTTTTACTCATATTTCTATTTATATTTAAAGATTAAATGCTTAAAGTTTTAATACTTGTTTAAAGTTTCAGTACTACTATATCTGCTATTAATTCTGACTTATTCAAAATAAATAAAACAATACTTTTTTCCTGGTTTAAGCTTTTTTTGCTTTCATTTTAACTTAATAACAGTATATGTATGTTCTCTTAAATATATTTTTTCATCTGTTAATGAAAAACTGTCCTGTATCATCTTGAGTGTCCCTCTGTATGCAATCAATTATTGAATGTTGTTTTAAAGCCACTTTCACTTATCTGGACAGTGTCTGATGTTTCTCAACCCAGTTATAACTCATTTTATTGCTGTCATTTAAAAATTACTTAACACCATATCACCAGAAAATGCTTTATTTGCTTTTATTACAGGGGTTTGGAAGATAAACAGTTGGTCTAAATCATAAATCTCTAGTAATCTAATATTAAATTGCTGCCTTTAATGAAATATTAGGAATGTTGTACTGTTGTTATTTTAATTTCAGATTACTTTTTAAGTTATAAATCATATCATCTTTTACATAATTAATTTAAATATATTTTTATTTTTAATATTTAATTCTAGGAATAATATTTATGAGCTTTAGATTTTCATGTACGATTTTAATTTTTTTAATTAAAACTTTTTGACCGCTGCTCAGATCAGCATGTGTGGATCATGTGAGCCCCTTCATGGCCAAACCTGAGGGCAGGGACTGCTGCGGTTTCTCTGCCTCTCTGTCCATGGTGACCAAGGGCTGAAGGGGTCTGCTGCTTTGGACTCTAAACTTCACATGTTCCTTCTTTTTCTTCATCTTGACAGATGTGGCATTCCTTCTCCCAGCTGTGAGCAGGAAGTTTTGTAAGGCATGTCTATGAGGGGGGGGAAGATAATTTTATCTTCTTCTTATGAATTATTTATATTTATATTCAATTCTTACTACCAGCTCTTTGCTACCACAATTTCCCGATCTTCAGTGATTGCTTAATTCTGTTTTCTTACTTGGTTAAGAATGCATAAGCAGGTTTAAATAGAATAAATTCATTGGTAGCATATCTGAAGTTATCTTTTTAATCATATCTGAAATTATTGTCTGGGCTGGGTAATGATATTTCTGGCATGGTCATTTTTTCTCAAATCCTGGTAGGATCATTTCTTTGTTATTATTTTATTACTGAAATGAAAATATGATGTCTTTTCTATTAGGAATGAGTGACTTAAATATGTATTACATTTTCATTAAATCATGTGTTGGAATTAATCTCTATTCATTTATTTTTCTTAGTTATTGTGATTCCTCTCAACTTTCAATTTGAGATACATTTTTCTCAAATTAGGAGTTTTCTTTATTAGATTTTTTATTGCTTACTTTCTAAGGATAATACCTGTTATTTGTAGGTTGACTTCTGCCTTTATCAATCTGCATTAGCATCTTCTGCCACTGAACGTGCTCTTTTATCTCATCTCCTTTAGTCTTCCCTGGTTGTTTCACTGTCTGAGGTTATTTATGCTTTCAATACTGACTTTATTTGTTATTGTAATTTAGTTTTATTACCCTCTCATTACTTTGCTTTTTTCTTATTTAGTATAATAACTATTTATAATCTTGTTTGTATCTAAAGCAAATACTTTTTGTTTTTTCCTGAAAATCAGCATATTTTTGTGGGGTAGTTTCTTCCTAGCACTTTGGTTTGTTTCTTTTGCATTCTGATTTTTTTAATACAAATTATTCTATTCTAATTGTTTGAGGAAGATAGTTTCTGCGGATTTATAATCAACTTCTTCATAATTGGTTTGACTCTTGTCTCCCAGACCTGGAGCTGGAGCTGGGCTGTTATGTGATGACCCTCACAGAGTGCCTGCATAGCAAGTTCTCAGCGAACTCAGAGGCCTTCTTCTAAGTATGCACTGATTCAGTTCTTCAGACCATAGAAAGAATGTTCCATACTCATTGTAGTCCAATGGCTTATTTCAGTGGTTACTGGATTCTAAGGGTCTCAACAGTGAAAAACAAGGCCGCCTGAGAATTTCTTTTTAGCATTTAAATAAGTTTTATTTTACAAATGAAGAGTCACATTCATAGCAGGACAATTTACAATAGCCAAGTGCTGGAAGCAACCTAAGTGCCCATTAGTAAATGAATGGATCAAAAAACTGTGATACATTTACACAATGGAATACTATACAGCAGAAAGAAAGAAAGAGCTCCTACCCTTTTCAACAGCATGGATGGAACTGGAGAGCATTATGCTAAGTGAAATAAGCCAGGTGGTGACAGACAATTACCATACAATCTCACCTTTAACTGGAACCTAATCAACAAAACAAACAAGCAAGCAAAATATAACCAGAGACAATGAAATTAAGAACAATCTGACAGTAATCAGAGGGGAGGTGGGAGGTGATAATGGGGGGAAGGGAGGAGGGGATTTCAGGAACAACTATAAAGGACACATGGACAAAACCAAGGGGGTGGAGTGGAAGCAGGGGAGGGAGGGAGGGATGGCTGCTGGAGGGGATTGGTAGGGGGTAAATGCAGACAACTATAAATGAACAATAAAAAATTTAAAAACAAATCCAAGAGGTATTTTTCCAAGATACAAACAAAAAGGAAGTAAAGAGACATCGATGAAAAAGACCACCAGGAGGCTCAAAGATAACTTAAAATTTCTTTAAAATTATGGGCAATATGTGTGTCCATACCTACAAAAATGCTAGGATAATGAAAAGAGCAAAATTTACACAATTTCCTTACTATTTGTTCAGAGTTTTCTCTATCTTCCACATTCTTTATGTTTTAAATGCTCCAAGGAAAAATCTGATGCAAAAATTTCAGTGAATTATAGATGTCCCTTTTAAATCAATTACTCACAGACAGAGTTTACAGTTATATGTGATTGTTCCAGCACTGAGACCTAGCTTAACAGCTCATGGTTCTGGACTCACACATTCAAGACCTACAGTATCTTGAACACCTACCTAACCTCAGATTTCTCTCCTGAACTCCAGGACAACCACTACAGAAACATGTGAAGGAGTTCTTATGCTTTTCTCCTTACCGTGCTTTATTTAAAGTTCTGAGATCACCCAGTCAGTACAGTGGTGTTAGTAGCAGTGAAGAAGTCACGTTTGTCATGACAATTGTTATTGCTGTTGAAATTCATACTTTAGGGAGGGCATCTACAGTTTGGTACCTATAGTGCCTCCAGAGTTCCTACAGGGCTTGGCAACAATGATTGAGTCAGTCAAGAACCACCCACAGGACAGGGGTGAAAAACCCCTTGTTGGGTTTCCATGTGATAGCTACTTCTTTTTTTGGCCTTTTTCCGACATTTGATGACTATTTCAAGATCCTAATCCTCTTCTGTCAGTATGGTTGTGCATCTCAAGCATAAAGGCTTATGTTGGGATGGAAAAAAATGATGCCTTTCTCCTCCTAAAGCTCCAGTCCTGACAACTTTTCAGCATGTCCAGTAGAGCCTAAAATTCCTTCTGACTGAGGAACGATTCTGGTATTCCTTGAGGCTCATCTACCTGAGGTTCCCATTCAGAAATGTTTGTGCCTGGTTCTCTAGAACAGGAGTTGAGAATATTTCCCCTAGGACTTTGCAGTTTCTGCAGAATGCCCCAGTATAGACAGGCTGCAGAATTGTCCCTTTCCCTGTCTTCACATTGACAAGTGGTAGGCCATCATAGCACCATTGCATGCGGAGTCTAGCAAAGGCAGTGCTTCTGCACCTGTGTGCTAGTTGTGACAATTATTTTTTTTGGCATTTGGGTTGCAAAATGTGTATCAGTTCACAAAGCAGTCCACAGAACTAAAATTCCAAATACAATGCTTTGTCAGGGTCTAAATGCCCAAAGGGATTTAGACAAATGAAAAATATGGAGAAGGCCTCAGAAAATAGCTAATTATAAGCATAATATATATATATACTCTTATAAAAACCTTATTTTTCTGCTTTTTGTTCTCCCTGTAATTGCTTAGGAAATTGAATCAATTTTTGTTAAAACTTTTTTCTTTTAATTATATTTTATTGATTATGCTATTACACTTGTCTCAGTTTTTGCCCCTTTGCCCCACTCTACCCAGCACCCCCACACCCTCAAGCAATCTTCACACTATTGTTCATGTCCATGGGTCATGCATAGGTTCTTTGGCTACTTCATTCCCTATACTGTATTTTACATCTCCATGGCTATTCTGTAACTACCTATTTGTGCTTCTTAATTCCTTCACCTCTTCACTCATTCCCACACACCACCCTCCTGTCTAGTAGCCATCAAAACTCTCTCTGTCTCCATGATTCTGTCTCTGTTCTTCTTGTTTGCTAAGTATATTTTTTAGGTTCAATTGTTGAAAGATACGTATTTTTTGCCATTTTATTGTTCATAGTTTTGATCTTCTTTTTCCTTAAAAAAATTCCTTTAACATTTCATATAATAATGGTTTGGTGATAATGAACTTCTTTAGTTTTTTCTCTTGTCTGGGAAGCTCTTCATCTGCCCTTCAATTCTAAATGATAGGTTTGCTAGGTAGAGCAGTCTTGGCTGTAGGTCCTAGCTTTTTATGACTTTGAATATTTCTTGCCAGTCCTTTCTAGCCTGCAAAATTTCTTTTGAGAAATCAGCTGACGGTCTTATGGGAACTCCCCTATAGGTAACTGACTTCTTTTCTCTTGCTGCTTTTAAGATGCTCTCTTTATCTTTAACCTTTGCCATTTTAAGTATGATGTGTCTTAGAATGCGCCTCTTTACATTCATCTTGTTTGGGGCTCTGTGCTTCCTGGACTTGCATGTCTATTTCCTTCACCAAGTTAGGGAAGTTTTCTTTCATTATTTTTTCAAATAGGTTTCCAATTTCTTTCTCTTTTTTTTCTGTTTGGCACTTCTTTGATGCGAATGTTGGAATGCTTAAAATTGTCCTAGAGGCTGCTCATACAATCCTTGTTATCTCAATTCCTTTTCCTTCTTGTTTCGATTGGTCGTTTTTTGTTTTCTTAGGTTCCAAATCATTGATTTGATTCTCAGCTGCATCCAGTCTATTGTTGTTTCCCTGTAAATTGCTCTTTATTTCAGTTAATGTATTCAGTTAGTCATTTCTGACTGGATCTTTTTCATGCTGTTGAGGTCCTCACTAAGTTCCTTGAGCATCCTTATAACCAGTGTTTTGAACTCTGCGTCTGATAGATTTCTTATCTCCATTTTGTTTAGTTCTTTTTCTTTCATTTGGGCCATATTTCCTTGTCTCCTCATTTGGGCAGCCTTCTTGTGTTTATTTTTATGTATAGGTTGGGTTGCTATGACTCTTGTGTGTTGGTTATGGCCTAATGTAGTAGGTGTTCTGTAGGATCCAGTGGCACAGCTTCCCTTATCCCCCAAGCTGAGTATATGAGGTGTGCCCTTTGTATGGGCTGGGTACACTCTCCTCTTGTAGTTGAGCCTTTGTTGCTCTTAGCAGTTCAATAGGAATGATTTACCCATGCCATTCAGCTGCAAGGACTGGCTATGACCACTGACTACTGACTTGCACCATCCGTGGAGGGTCACCTGTTCAGGGGCAGGGTGGTGGTGCTCCAACATGGTCTATAGCTGTCCACAGGGTGCACAGGCTCTGAGGTTTCTGGGGTAGTGCAGGCCATTATCAGCCCCTATTTTTGTTCTGGCTGGGGCCACCCTGCATGAGCTATAAAGCAATCTGAGGTGGCTGCTATTTGTGCTGGGCTTGGAAATTCCCAGGCAAAGCCAATCTGTGAATTTAGGCTGGCTGCTCTTACCAGCAGGCTAGGGCTCACTGAGGCCAGCTGTTGCTTGTTTGATAGGATTTAGGAAGTTGTGAAGCATGAGCCAGGATCTGCCATTCACATGGAGAAGCAGCTTGAGTATGCCTGTAATTTGAGAGGGGTGGAGTCTCTTGGGATCTCCAAGGTGGATTAGCCAGGTTAGTGGAGTCTCAGCTTGCCGGCTTTCTAGGGGGAGGGTTTAGAACATAAACAATGGCCTCTGCTCACCTTGATACCAGACACTTCAGTTTCTCCCTGTATGCCACTGGTGCCTTTTAAGCTGCTGGAGCTCAGGGGGAGTGAGTCTGAGTAGGTGATTCCATGTGTGGGTTCTTTAAGAGGAACTGCTTCAGGCTCCAGCAGTTTCTTCCACCAATTCAATCCCCGCTAGTTTTTGCAGCCAGAAATTGTGGGCACTTATCTTCCTGGCACTGGAACCCTGGACTGGGGGAGTCTGATGCGGAGCTGGGGTGGGAGGATCTGGTGTGGGGCTGGGACTTCTTGCTCTTGAAATATGTCTCCCAAATTTTAATATACCACACATGGGTGAGGGGCCAGCCTGTTCTGCCTCTGCACAACTCCTACCAGTCTGGATGCATGTGGTTTCTTTAATTCCATGGTTGTCAGACTTGCATTCAACTTGGTTTCTGATGGTTCTGAGTGATGGTTGTTCTACATTTTAGTTATGTTTTTGATGTGGTTGTGCAAGAAGTGAGCCATGTCTGCCTACGCCATTATGTTGACTAGAAGTAACAATAATAAATTTGATTTTGTGTTCATCATTGGATTTTTGAATGATCCTGAATAAAACACATAACTTTCAGAGAAACCATATGAACAGAAAAAGAAATGCAATTGACAGGCCATTCTGTTCTATCAGAAGGTAAATGTTTAGCTCTAAGAAGAAAATGGGAGAGAGGTCAAATGTTAAAGTTGTATGTTTTTCTAGTGTTATTCTAATTCTATCCTACTATAAGACCTCTGCGATATTAGTCAACTATCAACAGTTAACAAGTACTGAACTCAGATCATCTGGACTGAGACATCAGGGGGTGCTGGGCAGATGTGCCATGCTATTAGCAAATGACCCAAGAGGACAGTTCTACACTGGCACCTTTGGTAGTATGGCACTTTACTAAATTGCTGCATCTATTTATAATCCAGTAAAATTAATTAGTTTTGCCAATATTGAAATGAAAGCCATAGAAACAAGATCACTGAACTTAGCTGTTTTGAAAGCACATTATGATTAAGGAGAGGGTTGTAAATTTGAGCCCTGAGATCCAGGATGGCCATTTCCACTGGTCTGTTCCAGCTGATTGAAATTTATAATAATATCAAATTTGTTGTTTATAACAAGATTAAGCATAAGGGACAGGAGATAAAACCAGTAGCCTTCAATGAATGCCAGAATCTGTTGGTTCAGGTAATACGGATGCAGCTCTTGATTAAGGTGACTGCCTTGGACTAAATGAACTCACGGTTATGGTAAGTGTTGTGATGGATGTGTGTCTAGGTGCTATTTTAACAAGGAAACATTCAGACAGGGAAAAGCCTCATAAAGATACATTTCTATAATCCAGTTGAGGTGCTACTCAACTGGATTGGCTCACTTAGGACAATAAAACTTTAATTTACTTGATAATGCAAAAAATATATAAAATTATTAATACATTGTCAGGGACAATCAACAAAAGAAAGGAAAATCAGGGAGATATATTATGTAAGGTCCTGTCATCCCCAGAAAGAGGTGATATTTGAGATTATTGAGCCTCTGGTTACTTGTCACCAACAATATTTAATATTTAATAAAAGCTATAATTCAACAGGAGCTGTTATTTATCAGGTCTTACTATGTGCTTAGGTGCAGTTTAGAGAAATTAACTCATCTAATTGTCACAACAAACCATGGGACAGCTTCTATTACAGTCATTTTTCAAATGGGGAAACTGAGGCACTACTAGCTTAAATAACTTCTCTGAGGCCACACACATGAAAGATGGCAGAGCTAGGAATTGAATCAAAACCAGGGAGTCTGTTTGTACAGACTCTTTCTTTAACCCTTAGGCCATATAATGTATTGCTCTTCAAGTTCATTTTCTGGTTTATGTTCTGGCATGTTCCATGTCTCTGTCTCTTCTGGGATGTCAACTTCTTGCTTTGAGATTCTTCTTTGTTACCCCCTAGAAGGTCCTTTCTTTTTGGCTTTTCAACTGCTCTAAGTACTGTCTTTATTTAAGGAGGCTTTATCAGTGATGTCTGTGGGTGGGTTTTCTTCCTTTTAATAAATTCTGCCAAATAAGGGATGCTTACTAAACTGCTTAATAATAATGTCTGTGGGGGGAGCAGCTCTGTCCTCCCAACATGATTCAAACTCTATGGGTGAGTTGGATAGAGACTCACCCATGAGTCTCTATCACTCACTCACAAATGTCTCTTGGATAGAGACATTTTCCCAGCAGGGTTCGTTCTTCGTATTCTCTGATGATAGGAGGGCACTGGAAGCTTATTTTGGTGGGACGAGAAAATTCCTGTAGGGATTGTGAGATAAAAATACAACCCAGCCGTTACACAGGGTCATGATTCTGGTCCTGTGACATCACTGGAACACAAGGATGTATTCTATAGCTAACTCCCCCAAACTGACAGCAGGACCTCTGAGGGAAGACCACAGAGGAACTGCTTATTTGTGCCCATAGATGATTCGCTTAGCTGTGGTCAACTACTTACGTCTTCCCTCTTCTTTCTCTTGTGCTCCAATCCTCATTAGTCCCTGTTGTTTACCTGTAGAGTTTCTTGGAATGCCCTCGTCCATCATGAAAATGCCAAAGTTCAGGCCACAGTGCTGCCTCTCAGTGTTCCTGGACTTTTTCTTTTCAAGATGCCAGCAGTGTGCTGGGCTCTATTCAGAGGTAAAAGGGAGGCTCTCTTTTCCCTTTGTACCACTTACCTCCTCATCTGTGCCCTCCTGGTCCCTAGAAACCCAAATATGTTTTTTATTAAAAAGCTTTAAAAACCTATGCATTTCAGCACTTAGTAATATTTGTCAAGATCTGACCAGAGGGCCGAAGAGAGAACAGATAACAAAACTCCTAGCCATTCTGTCTTTTCTTTTTCTGGGCCTTTCCTCTTCTTTCATTCCTGTTACAAAACACAAACTGCCAGGCATACGAAAAGAGGTAAAAAGATTCCGTGGGATTGCTGGAAGAGGAAGTGTAATCTAATACACCTAGTATCCAGCCCGAAATGTCTGCATATATCATTCAGGGTTTCCCCAGAAACAGTAGCTGGAAATAGAGTTTTTAACCATTTCACTTCATGCCCAACATTAGACGGACGGTGTCATGAGAGAACAAAGGCTCCCAAGGGTAGAATGAAGAGGGAAAGATATGACTCTTTACTGATGACCTTCTGCAGTAAATGATGCTGGAGGTGATTTTTGAAAACTGGCTAAAATTTAGCTAGATAGAGGACTAATAAATGGAAACACAGAAATATGCCTTTTCTTCTTTTCTCCTTTTTCTTCTCTTATTCCTTTTCTTTTCCATCTTTTATCGATTTTTTACTACTAAAGTGAAAGCCTAATACTCATGCTAAACATAACAAAACAAAGTAATGTTTCCCAAGACATAAAGTGTGCCCTTTTGTACAGAAATCCAGCACTGCGTAGCATCTTCCTCAGAGTTCCAAGTATTATTAATAATTTATACAAAATTGCTATAAATCAAATACAATTAATTTAATGGTTCAGGAAAAAAATTTATTGCAGTGTTGTTTTTATTTTTGCCATACTCCTTATGTGGAAAAATGTCAAACTAACAGAAAAGTTGAAAGAACAATGCAAAGAACACTCCTACAGCATCCTTTGCCAAGACTCATTTGCCACCTTTCAGCCACATTTTCTTTCTGTCTACCTAAATACACACATAAACACACATGGCACACCTGTGTGTGTCTCTCTATATAGCTACATCTATGTAACCTGTCTGAACCATTTATCAGTAAATTGCAGATGTTTTGATGCTTCACTTCTATATTCTTCTGCATATAACTTCTAAGGGTATTACATACTATCATCACTCTCAGGCAATTTTATATTAGAGCAATAATATTACATGTAAAGTCTCTTCCTACTTAAATTTCTTCAGTTGTCCCAACAATGTTTTTTTTTCCTACTTGATTCAGTGTTTAGCCACATTTTGCAGTTAGTTGTCATATCTCTTTTCTTCATTAATCCAAAACAGTCACCTCCTTTTCTATCATTTAATGACACTGAGAAGTTTGATGCGTCCAGGCCAGCTGTTTTGAAACAGGTTCCATCTTCACATTATGATGAGTCACAATTTGGTAGGAACAGAACATAGGCGATGTGGCCTTCTGTGGAGTTTCTCCTTTCACTTCATTTGTTGCCACTTCTCATTTGTTTGTTGTTGTATCCCCAGTGCTTGGGATGGTACAAAAGCACATTTTAAATCAGAGATTTTGATTCAACTTCTGTGTCTCTGATATTAAAATGAGAGATATGACCTAAAGCCCCAAATCATTTCTTTAAGAATTATTTTTCAAAGTATAAGCAGAAAAGAAACTGAGATATATCTTTTTACTGACTTACAATTTAGGGAAATCAAATAACTAAGCCTTAAAGATCAGAGAGAATATGGGAGAATGAAATAAGCACAATTTGAAAGAGGTGATTCTGCTGGGTCTCAGTAATTATTTCATCTTGGATGACTAGTTTTGGTTCAATTTTCTCATCCGTATACAGTGGAATCATCATGGGATTATTATAATGGTCAAATGAGATAAATATGAGAAAGTGATTCACGAACTTTAAAGCAATGTACATTTGAAGTGTGACTCTGTCTTTATGCCCATATGATGAAAAACGTCTTCTGAAATAACCTTTCACGTCCAGTCGTTGATCACGAGTACACTCACTGTCTAGAGGACCATGCAAACATTTACTATTATTTACTTCTGACTGACTTGAAATCAAAGACTTGCCTATGTACTTTACAGACCCTGCACTCCCACCACCCTTCTTGTGGGTTTTCATTCTTTAAAGTTGTATCAGCAAGTTCAATTTCACCAGCAAGTTGTATCCTTGTTCTTCAGAGTAAAATGCCATGACACAAAGTATTCTCTTCCTAATATGTCAGTACAGACAGCTTCTCACAGCACAACTCTGATATGCTAGTATGCTGCATAGCAAACTCCCCCTACCAGAGGCAAATGTGGGGAGGGACAAACCTGAGAATTTTGTCCTGGTATATATGGCGCTATTATTAATAAAAGTAAAGCAAGCAGGTAATTTGTCCAGGCATTCCAAGTAGAGTCACGCTTTGGTTCTCGGTATGAGAAACAGCATGAAAAAGTAAACTTGCTGCCATTGTTACTTTTCTCGCACTTGATGTTGAAATACCACTTTTCTTACCTTTTAGAGAGCAATTTTCAGAAATTGCTGATTATTATAAGTTGTTCCAAAGTAAAGCAGAGAGGAGATAGAGTTACAGGAAGTCATGTCAGCACATCCTGAACTAAAAACAGAATCAGAAGACACAGAAGTTTAGTTAAGTGCTCAGTTAGATTACACTGTGTAGCTACCAAATGTCGTTAGAGAGTGGAATTCCAAGGGAACAGGCAAAAGTCATATTAATTTAAATAAAATTTAGCTAAATAGAAATGAGGAGTTACATAATTATGAGATCAGCTGTTTCAGTATTCTGCCAACGGAAATGTTTTCTGCCTAGAGTGAATTCCCTAATGTTCATTCTAACTTTAATGACTCGAGTAATGGTTTTTATACTTCTCAGATAATTGAAGAACAATATGAAAATCATCACATGTTATTGTGTATTCAAAACTGTCAAATATATTGTTCCTAGTAAGCTGTTTCTATGCAAATCTGTTTTTTTACAAGCCTACTAGGAGCTCGGTTCTTTCTTTCTGCTACTGAAGGAAGTGTGCAATGTATACAATATACCAAAAAAGAGGAAATGGAGGAGGTAAAAGTATGGGAAATACCTTTTAAAATACATAAAAATGTGTTATAAGTTGAACTTGAGCAATGAATAGACTAAATATTACAATATCAGAAAAATGTTTTATGTCATCTTCAACTCAGAAAAGTTTATGTCATCAAATCAAAAAACAACTCCTATGAACTAATAAATAGGGTCTGAGGTTCTTCCTCTGTTAACCATAGTCCCTCACAGCTTGGTCCAATTGACTTATTTCCCACTTATACCCACCATGTTTTTGGCATCTTTTATTTACTTATACCCTTTCATTGCATTTTTTATTTCAGTACAAATGAACTACTTGCTATTATTCACCCCCCACCAAAGAAAGAAAAGCTTATGTTTTTTCAACATGTATTTCGCATTATCCTTTATTTACAAAGCTTCCTTACTCCTTACTTCACTTCCCTGGTACTTTAATTGTGCCTCCCACTGGGACCATAGTATAGCAGATGAAGTGATTTCCCACCATGATCCAGATCTGTCTCCTCCCCATCCTCCCAAGGAGTTCTCATTTGCTCAGGTCTGGATCTATTGTCTATAAACAGCTCACAGGTAGGTCCCTGCAGGATTCTCTTCTACTTAAGTAACCCCCATGGCTCTTAAAGGTTAGGCTTCTTGCTGGAGAGGTCAGCCCACACCAATGACAGGCTGAAATAGAGGTACAGACAAGGCTTCCTTGCCTCAGTTTACAACAGTTGAAACTGTCTATTCTAGCTCCAGAGCTCCCCGAGGAAGTGGATGAGGTCTCTGTGGCAATTGCATTATAGACCAGCCTTTCTCTCTACTCAGTCCTGCATCCCTCATTTCCTCGGAGAGAGTGTTTCGGAGAAAACTCCCCAGAAACTACATGTATGCAAACCTGTTTCAGAGCAGGTTTCTTGGGGAAACTTAACATGACATTTGGCAGCACAAGTGGTTTGAGGAAGATACTCCAAAATCACACTTTGGCTAGATTGCCTACTGGTTGGCTGGAAGTGAGAATCCGTATCACCTGTGCTGTACTTGAGCAATTGCTTAATTTTTATCAGTGCAAAGAGATATGAGTGTAAGAGGATGCAATGGTAGGTGAAATATTTTACTTTTAAGAGGTTTGGGATTTATTTATAAGGACTCTGAAGGTGGATGGCTAATGCTGAAGGCAATCAAGCATTGGAGAAAATTAATGAATGTTTGGGGGTGATGAATCACCAATTCAAGTCAAGTGTGAAAACCAGAGGACCTCTTAGATGGCACAGTCTTTCATCCTCTGCAACCCAGCAAAGCTGAATAGCAGTTGCAGGATTTAATTAAAAGGAAAGTATATGGAAATCTGAAGTTGGCTGAGAATTCAAGTCTTCTCTGTCAAGGTCAGGTCCATTTTGGAGTTTGAGTGGGGCCCCTGAGGCTTGAGATAGAGACCTCTGAGTTAATGCATTAAAACATGTAAGTCCCCATCAGCCCCTTAACCCTCTGTGCCTTCAAAATTAGCCCATTCTTTCCAAATTAAACTAATGCTCCTCCCTCACCTGAAGAGGGTACAGTGGATGCAGAGGCCTCTGCCTTGCAAGTCAACACCTAACCCTGCAGGATGTACTCTCCTCTCCACTCCTGGCCACCAGACCAAGGTAAACTTACAAAACATATTTGGGCAGGGACATTATGGGCATGATAAGGGGAGGAAAGGGATCTCATATTGAAGGAGACTGAGACCTAACATGAATCCACCATGCAGAATATATACGAGTCTGGATCATAAGAATACTGCATCAAGAAAAGCAAAGTCGGATTAGAGGAAGTTTATCCATATGGAAATACTTTCCTGCGATAGATTATAATGCCCTGACAAGCATTCTGGCAGATACAACTCGACTGCTGCTAGGGTGAACATGAAAGATTCCAACTTTTGGATAGTGGAATGAGTGAAGGCCTACACTAACTAAATTAGAAAAATCAGAAACATGGGAGCAGACAGAGGAGGAAGGGATCAAGCTGCTTAGAGAATCTGATATGTTAGAGTGGATATAATAATACATAAAGCTAATAATCCCGCCAGCCAGTTATATTTGGCAGAAGTCTGGAGGAGATGCTATTAAGAGTTAAGCTCCTACCCTTTGCAGCATGGATGGAACTGGAAAGCATTATGCTAAGCGAAATAAGCCAGGTGGTGAAAGACAAATAACAAATGATCTCACCTTTTACAGGAACCTAAACAAAAAAACAAACAAACAAGCAAAATATAACCAAAGACACTGAAATAGACAACAGGCTGACAGTGACCAGAGAGGAGAGGGGAGGGAATTTCAGGGGAAAAGGGGAAGGGTTTGCAAAAACAAGTATAAAGGACACATGGACAAAAAAAAAGTTGGCGGTGGAAATGGGAGGGAGGTGGGAGGACTGGGGTGGGGTGGGCTGGGATGGGAGTAAAAGACAGAAAACTGTACTTGAAGAACAATTAAAATTTTTTAAAAACAGGAAAAAAAAAGAGTTAAGCTCCTTGCTACTGTTATGAATGAGAGGACTGGAGACAATAGCATACAGGTGGAAAGCAAAATGTATTGAGGTTGCTGTTAAAAGTACAAGGATCAGAATTTCAACCAGGACCCTGACCTGCAAAGAACTTACAATAGTTAAAAAGAAAAATGCCCCCAGGGGCAAGATAAATGGAGAGGACAATAGGCAAATTGCTTAATTTATATGAACAAAATAAATTAAGGAGGCTGAGGGCAGCTAGAAGCTCAGCTTCAGTAATCCTAGCTTACTACCCTTTGTTGGGTATGCCAGCTGAAATCTTGGTTCCCAGTGAAAGGGAGAAGCGAGGGAAAAATAAAGGAGAAGAGGGAGGGAATGGGAATGGGCAAGTTAGGAGGAGGAAGGAGGACATGATGGGTAAAAATCTTCACCACAAGTATACTCCTGTCTTTCTTCGGCAAGCATGCCAATGGAAAGTCTCATACAGGTTACTATTTATTTGTTTGCCTTCACTATCAAGTGACTGCTCTTCTTATCTGGATATTTTAAACCCTGAGAAGTAAATAGAGGCACAGAGTGTTGAATGGATTTGACGCTTTCTTTGTAGTCTGAGGAGAGGAAACAGCTGTGCATTTTTTCCCCTTTATCACTCATTGCAAATAGAGGCAGATATACATTATAAAGGAGTTATTTCAAAATGTCATTTGGGAGTCTAAGTATTACCATAGAGTATATGTTATCATTTCATGGTTTCATTCCAAAAGAAAACTTAATGAAGCTAAAACACTATGCATTTATGTTAAAGAAAAAACAATATTGTTTTAATGTTATCCATATGTGCTCAAAATATGCCTATAAATTCTTTGATACTCCTCCTTTTAAAACGTGGAGCTTAATTCTGCTTCCCTTGCATGTAGAATGGACTTAGTGACTTTCTTCTAATGAATAGAATATAATAGAAATGACTACATGCCATTTGCCATAGTAGGTCAAAAAAGGTGTGTGGCTGAGGCATTCCTTCTTGCTCTTTCTACTACATCATTTACTCTCAGGGAATGTCATAAAAAGACTTAAGTAACCCAGTGAAGAGGTCCATGTGGCAAGGAGGCCACCTACAAACAGCCAGCAAGGACCTGGCCATGAATTCCTTGTGAGTGAGCTGTCTTGGGAGTGGATCTTCCAGCCAATTCAAGCCTTCAGTAAGTGCAGGTTGCCATGCAGCCTCATGCGAGATGCTGAACCAGAACTACTTAGGTAAGCTATTTCCAATTTTCTAATGCACAGAAACTGTAAGGTAAAAAATGTTTATTGTTTTAAGCTGTAAGTTTGTGGTAATTTTTATTACAGCAACAGGTACCTAGTATACTATAATACAATTATTTAATGATGATAATTTTTCACATTTTATCATTAAGGCTAGTACTTAAGAATGAATAAGTTTAATCAGAAATGACTAAAGAAGTAGACGGTGCTTCTGGGCACCATTAGAACATTTATAATTAGATGGACCTTTCTTTCCTCTGGAAAAGTATTTTAAATCATTGTGGGAATTTGTGTCTATTTCCATCAGTTAATTGACTGATCTCCTTGCTACTATGGGAAGTGAGGCAAACTTCGGGACACTGACTGTTGTGGTATTGTGCCCCCCTTCAGAGCAGTGATTTTCAACATTTCTCATCTCCTGGCACTCATAAATTAATTATTAAAATTCTACAACACAGCAAAAATATTCTTGCTGATCTGACAAAAATAGGTATAATTTTGATTGATTTACCAAAAAATATGTAATATAGTAATTACCTACCCTTTTTGCTCCAATGTGACTTTTTAAAAAATGACGTGCATATTTGTGTATATGTAAGGAATTCTGGTACTGAGAATTAACCAATCAGATGCAACCCTATGCAACACATGGTTCAAGATGGGTTATTCACACCAGATGGCTATTGTTATGTTGGCTGTTGTCATTTTTTAAATTTGACAATCTAAGGGAAAAGAGATCCATACTTCTGACTACATAGTCAAAGGCTGCATATTTTAAGAATTCTCACAACACACTGGTTGAAAATCACTCTAGACTGATGGTTGGTAGGTGAGCAGCTGAGGTATAAAGGAAGTCCATGGCTATCCACAGGTCACGTTACTTAAGTGCTCTCATCCTGGAATTTTGGTATGTTGTTAGACCTTGTCCCATTTGAAAGGGAAATTATTAGCACCACTCAGGGAATGGTAGTGGTCTTCTCATTGGATAGGAGAATTGCAGGAATCTTACAGCCTGGGTGAAAATAACTTTCTTCCACCATTCATGTCATGTTTCACTCCTTTGGATCCTCCCTGTCATACGCCCTAGGTGACCATGGCTTTCCCAATTGCCACAGAGAATTGTAACTGCAGAAACTTAACCTATGAACTTTATACACTCTCTTTTTCACTCTCTCATTTCCTTTCTTCCTTCCTTCGAGAATAGTTGGGTGCCTAATGTGTATCAGATTCTATGCTTGGTGATTTCTATGTGAATTTTCATCCATTTCTGCTTAATAAGAAATTTAAAGTTCAGAGTGAAAATGGACAAGTAAACTGCTAATTATCAGAATGTGAAAAGTGCTATGCATCTAATTTAGACTTAGGAGGTTGGAGAATTCCCAGAAAAAGTGGTGTTTGCATGGGTTCTGAAAGACAAAAATGAATGAAGTAGAGAAGATGGGTGTGGGCACACTAAGAAGAGGGAAATTCAAATGTAAAGGCCTGGAAGCAGAAGCGCTTGGCCCATTCAGAGAAATACAAAGAGCCTAGGGACAGGTGGATGGCTGAGACAAAGAGTTTGAGTGTATTATGATGAGACATGAGATGGGAGTGATAATCTTCATGAAAGGCCCTTTTATATTACACTAAGAGTAAATTACTTCATTCTGTAGGTTATAGGGAGCTGTTAAAATCTATTAAGTTAATGAAGGGGGTGTAGTTACTTTAACATCACCAGATTTGCTCCTTTAATAAGTTTGCTGTGTTTTCAATAAATAATGCATTGAGGGAAACAGTACTGGAGAAAGATGGGCTTTGCCATAATAACAATAGTCACATTTACTAAGGGCTTTGAGCAAGAGATGCACTAGGAATCATTCCAAACGGTTGGCCTGAGCCGCTGGGTGCGGGATGGTGTCATTTACAGAGAAGGAGAACACTGAGAGGGGCAGGGTCTTTTCGCAGGAGTCAGGGGTTTGGAGTTGGGTTTTTTTTACTCTATTATTCATTTGTTTTCTCATTTTTAAATTAAATTTATTGGTGTGACATTGATTAATAAAATTATATAGGTTTCAAGTGTAAAATTTTATGATATATCCATCTGTATATTGCATTGTATGTTTACCACCCAAAGTCAAATCTTCTGTCACCATATATTTGAGCCCTTTTCCCCTTTACTACCTTCCTTTACACCTGCTTTCTCTCTGGCCACCACCATACTGTTGCCTGTGTCTATGAGTTTTTGTTTGTTTGTCTTATTTGTCCATTTGTTGCTTTCAGTGTTATATCCCACATAGGAGTGAAATCATATGGTTCTTAACTTTTCTATCTGGCTTACTTTGTTTAGCGTCATGTTCTCAAGATCCATCCATGTTGTCACAAATGGCAGTGTTTCGTCTTTTCTTATAGCTGCGTAGTATTCCATTGTCTACCACACCTTCTTTATCCAGACATCTGTTGAAGGGCACTTTGGTTGTTTTCATTTCTTGGCCACTTTATGATGTTCTTGGTGTCTATTAACTAACACCCAAGATGATATGTCTAGGAGGCCACTGAATATGTGAATCTGAAACTTGAAGTCTGAGAAGTTATAGACTTTAATTCATAAGTGTTGTGATAGTTAATTTTATGTGTCAACTAGATTGGGTGTTTCTATAAGGGTGTTTTTGGATGAGATTAACATTTGAATCAGTGGACCAAGCAGATTGCCTTCCATAACATGAGTGGGCCTTGTCCTATAAGTTAAAGGCCTTTTTAACTTTTCCCCCTGAGGAACAGAGAATCCTTTCTACCTGACAGCCTTTAAATTCGGACACTGGCTTTTTTTCAGCCTTCAGACTTAAACTAAAACATAGATTCTTCCTGAATTTTAAGGCTGCTGGCCTCAGACAAGAATAAACGATCAACTCTCCTGCGTCTCCAGGTGGCCCACTCATCCTTCAGGTCTTGGGAGTTGTTAGTCTCCATGGTCACATGAGCCAATTCCACAAACACATGAAAGAATTTAGATTTACATATATGTGTTTCTATATGTATAATGTCTCTGTGTGTGCATGTGTTCTCTTTGGGGAACACTCATGACAATGAAAACTGGTTGGTGACAGGGATGTGTTCATCTATTCTGTTCTCTGCTGTATCCCTCACATCAGCACAGTGCATAGCATATAGTACATGCTCAGTAAAATTTGTTGAATGAATGGTTATAAAATATTTAGTTATTGATTAACTTTTATTTAATAAAAAGAAATCATCTTTGTGGAAATGAATCATCATGTTCTCCATAGAGACAGAAAGAAATTTCTCCTATGGGACCACATAGAAGACTATGGAATATAATAAACATCGACCATGTTCTAAGAGTTGGAAAAGGGTTCCACAGTTATTTCTTACCAGGTTCCTTTAAATATTGATCAATGATATCAACACAGGACAGGATGAAAGTGACTGTATTGAGGTGGGAATGATCACTAAGATTAAACCAGGCTCTAGGCTCTCAACTGCAGCTCCATCCAAAAGGTTTTAAAGTATTAAGTAAAGGACAGTTACTGGCAATCCTGCATAAACACTGGTTCTTTCAGCTGTGGTTCAGAAATGACTAAGTGGAAGTGAGTTTCATGTTTAGGTCTTCTATTGCCAGGTAACCGTAGAGCTACATATGTTAAAATGAACAAAATAGAGTAAACTGACAGCCACTTGTAAAAAAAATGGTGACTATCTTAAGGATATATAAGTAAATAAAAACTGGATGAGACTGAGCAGAACTGCAGGTCAGGTCAAATTGTTTTTGGAAAATAATTTTAACTTAACCACAACTCAGAAAAAGAGTAAGTATAATCAGAAAATTGCAAAGCTTTCCCCCATGTTTTACACTATACAGGCATGAATAAATTACACAAACTGATATGCTTGTGCCTGGATGCTTAAGTTCCTAAAAAAAGAGAGACCTTTATATATCATATCATTTATTCCTATAAAAATATTTTTAACATGAGATTAATCATTTACAAAATCAGGTCATTTCATGAGCTACAGAAAAAGTTATAAGCCAAAAGGAAATTGTTTTTTTTTTTTCTTTTTTTTTTTTTTAAAGAAATAGAACTGGAGAGCATTATACCAAGTGAAATAAGCCAGGTGGTGAAAGATAGATACCATATGATCTAACCTATAAGTAGAATTTAATCAACAAAACAAACAAGCAAAATACCACCAGAGACATTGAAATAAAGAACAAACTGACCAGAGAGGAGGGGGGAGAAGGCAAATAGGGGGTAATAAGGGAAGGGCCATCAAGAAATGTGTATAAAGGACATATGGACAAAGCTAAAGAGGGTAGGTTCGAGGGTGGGGAGTGGGGATGGGTGGGTCAGGGGGGACATGGTGAGGTGAAAATGGAGACACTGTACTTGAACAACAATTTTTTTAAAAAGTCAGTGGGGAAAAAAGAAATAGAATGAAAAAATACCTCACTCTGATGAATTAGGGAAAAGGCTTTGAGAATAGGATCAATACGCTGTTTAAATTTTTTAGCTTTATAAAAATTTTATTTAACCTTTATATTAGCATGTAGATGCCATTTTAACCCTTATAAAGATACATACCAGCATACTTTTTGCAATTTGATGGATTAAAAGTTATGTGTTGTTTTTAATTAACATTTCTCCAATTACATGCGAGGTTAAGCTTTTAAAACATGTTTAATTAACTACTTATATTTTCATAAAAATTTAATAGTCTATCCTTATGATGCTCCATGTTTTAATATCCCATGTTGATCATTTTTAGTTATACAAAATGAGAATAAAATCTCAACATAAGTACAGTAAAAGTTCAAGTCACATCATACTTATTATAATGGATGAATAACATACTTCATTCTTTGGCTAAAATGTGTGCTAACAAATACTGTACAAAACTGGCTATAATCAACTCACACTTCTCATTAGCATTAATACTTATAAAGCAATACATAATAGAGTAAATAGGAGAGAAGAATTAAAATTATCATTATCCAGCCAAAGTCTTCCTGTATTATAAAATTCTATGGAAAGGGAAGCCATTTGTCAGAGTATTCTGCACATCTGCGATATGCTGCCATTCCATGTTCAGTTAGCTCTTGTAAGAAGAGAAATGAATGTAACCTGTTATCATACATGTCATTTAATCAGTGATGTGAGCAGAAAAGAATCCCATAGTTAACACCTTTATTCCAAGAGTGGAATTTTTAAATTAAGTTTATTGATATAACACTGGTTAACAATATTGTATAAGTTTCAAGTGTGCTATTTTATAACAAATCATCTGTATATTGATTGCATTCTGTGCTCACCACCCAAATCTATTCTCCTTCCATCACCATGTACTTGACCCCTTCTACCCATTTCTTCCCCCCAACCCTTTTTCCCCTATGATAACCATCACACCACTGCCTGTGTCTATGAGTTTTTCTTTGTTTTATTTCCCACATATGAATGGAAATCATAGACACAATGGCATACTATTCAGCCATAAAATATGATGAAATATTGCCATTTGTGACAACCTGGATGGATCTTGACAGTATCATGCTAGGTGAAATAAGTCAGGTGGGAGAGGACAAGGGCCACATGATTTCACTCATATGTGGCATGTAAAACAGAAAACCAAGACTGGAATTTAAAGTTGAAGATTATCAGTAAGTGATTAAACACTGATATTCATGTGTTTAATCAACAGTAGACTTTGATCTGGAACACTGAATTGAGCAAGTGGAATGTAAAATCAGTATAAAGTATGAGAGCATCTGCCAGAGTTGATTGTGTTTATTGGCTGTTAATAAGAGAAACCAAAAAAGTGCCCCCAATATATAGCACTGTGTGCTGCAGTAGCCTATAGAGACAGCTTCTTCTGGAGACAGAAACTCATTAATTTAGAGGGAAAGGAAATAACTTCTATGAAATTGACCAATTTAATATGAGCATTTAAAAAATTATATGCATATTTCTCTCTTGTTAAGTATTAATAAATAATGATTCCATTTTACTTTGTTTTAATTGACATGCAGTTCAATGAGAATATCCAGAAAATCACTCATTAAGATCCATGGATCATTGGTCCTCAGATCTTAGAAAATGTTATGTTTGGAAAAGCAAATTTATATGTTCTAATAGTGCTGATTAATCAAGCATTAATTTATTGCCTTCAGGTAATGAGGCTTAGATCTGTAGGAGAATGTGAGCAGGCTAAGAAATAAATTGCCATTTGCCCTTGAGGCAGTACATATTTAGGTAGATATTACATTTTATTTTATCCAGAAGTTAGTGTGTGAAAATGGAAACATCACTTATTGAAACCACCCATCAACTTGGTATTAAAATAAGTCTAATTTCTGATACATAGTCACTTGTTTTAATAATTAGGAAATGCTATTAGGGAGTGGTTGATTTGTAACATATTTTAGGATCTACTTAATTGAATGCACAGAAAGTGCATAAAACACGTTAAGAATATGTTCTGAGTAGAGCATCTATCATAGACGATAACAGAGCTGCACAGGGAAGGGAAGGCCCCAGGGCAAAGCTGTAAAGTAGCGTGGAGTGAAGCTCTGCTGCCCTCATAGCGGAAGCGGGGAGTTTTGATTCTACTGGGCAAGCACTGATGTGCCTTCTAGGTTTGTTTGTTTGTTTTTTTTACATTCACCATTGCCACCACTGTACCATAGCCAGTTATTGGACACTTTGTTTCCTAAAGGCCTAGATTTTATTGCTTGTCTAGAGGTTTCAGCAAAATTCCATTGTATAAAGGAATAAAGGAATCAATCAGATAACCCAGTGATTTGCCCTTGGTTCTAACAGTTAATTATGGTTTTGTCTGTTACTCTAAATGGTTTTATGTCACAAGCTCAAAATTCAAAAACAGCAGTGATGTATAAATTAATTTGCTATCCCAAGATCACTTCATCAGCTTCTACTATACCCCTCCCCATGCCCTTTGAGTGGGACTGCTACTGTGCTGTTTCTGAGATGGCATTGGTTTGCTAATGCAGTCAGGATAAAACTCTCTCTCTTGGCCCTGTGATTACTTAGGGGTACATTGTCTGAGTAGTTCCAGTCAGAGAGAATCTCAGGAATGCTGCTTTTCTGTCAAGTGTGGGGTGGCCCTTGAGCATGGGGGTTGGGAGCTGCTGGGAGCCACTTTGGGGTCACAAGGGAAGTCAGGTAGTAAATAAGCTGAACCACCGAAGTGAACTTCATAAAATGTTTTAAGAGAGCAGAAGGCCTCATCCAACCTTTACGGAAAAATGATCTCCTTCTGGAATTTGAAGTTATGTAATGACAAAAATTATCTGTAGTGTTTAAATCTGTGTAACTTGCTTTTTTACTACTTGCAACTAAAACAAATATTTTAAATGTAAATGATAAAATTGGCCCTTAAGCCTGGCCTGGAGAAAAATGAGGCAGCTGACCCAAACATGAAGTGAGAAAATGTACAATTATATTTTATTAGAATTTAAAAAGATTCAGTGTAAAAGACTTCAAGTGCAGAAAATTCAATGTATACATCTTTTGAATGTGCAATATGAGCAACAATAATAAGACTACAAAAATGTAAACCAAAATTATATATTAATTTTTGCAAAGTTATAATGCAAATCAGAAACAAGAACATTTATAGAAACTTTTTTACTGCCTCTTTCAATCACTAATTCCAAAGATTTTGTCTTGAAGTAGCAAAATATTTAAATGAAAATGTATTATGTAAACACACTTTTTTTATACTCCCTAACTCCTCCAGTAATACAGGGTGGGGCAAAAGTATTGGTATTAAAATGTCTGATTTCTAATACATAGTCAGTTGTTCATGTGGAAAATAATACAATAATTAATAAATGATGATGCAAGAATAAATTCTGTGTTTCACATACTCACAACTATAAACCTGCTTTTGCTCCACCCTGTATTTGGGGCATATGATTTTGTGCAGTAATATGTAGTAAACAAATAGAGAACAAAATTAAACAAATAATTATAGATTCAAAGAGAACAAATGTTAAAAAAGAAGTGGAAGATTTTATATCTATTCACAAAGTGTCAGAAAGACAAAACATTTGGTGCTACTCTTCCTAGGTGCCAGAAAATAGAAAAAAAATCAATTTCAAAATATATCATTCTCTAAAGAATCATAGCTAACAAGGAGTACCCACTCACTCTGTGTCAGAGATTTTTACAGATTCCTTGTCTACTTAATATAATTTAATATTTTCAACAGTGCTACGATGTAAGAACTAGTTTTGTACTCATTTCACAAAGGAGGGAATGAAGTCATAGACATATAAGGTGTGGCCACAAGATCCGGACCCAGCCTGTCTAGCTGCAAAGCATCTGCCCTGGACCATTGGACTTACTGCCTCTGTGAGATAAAAGACAACTTGCTGCTGAGAAGAACACAGATTTACTGACAGATGGGACACTGCTGCCATCTGTCCCCATAAAGGGTAGATAGTGGGACAGTGTTAATCTTCAATGGCATCCCTAAAGCATGTCAAAAGTCAGTTTTCCTGACTGTTTCCATATTATTAAATAAGACCAATGATGAAGCCTAGTTAAAATAAAGAAATTCTAGAATTCTCCATTTGCTTTACCCAGGGATAACAATAGAGACTGATGATTGCATATTCTTCAGAAAATCTTCCAGAAATAACATTTCCCACTTTTGAGTTATTGATAATTTAAAGTTATTCTCTTTTTCAAGAAATGGAAGCAAAGTAATTCTGTGGCACCAATTAAACAGATGCCCAGGTTAATACTCATTCATGTGGAGGCAAGACTTAGTATCAGTGAAATGTCAATATTTTTAAAAAATTAAAATGTTTACTTAGGACATGAACCAGAAGTTTCAACTTCCAGCTTCCTCATGGAGGTGAACTAAAGTAGGATTGATGCCCAGCAAGTATTCCTTTTCTTCTTTTTCCAGCAACTTGACCAGTTTTTTCAGTAGGTCAATGTGATTTAAAATTTTGAAATCTTTTCAATTACAATTGACATACAATATTATTTTCAGATGTACAACAGAATAGACATTTATATAATTTATGATGTGATCATCCCGACAAGTCTAGTACCCACCAGACACCATACACAATTATTGCAATATTATTGACAATATTCCCTATGTTGTGCTTTAACAAAAAGTATTTAACTAGTGATTTGTGTTATACTCTGAGCATTCAAGTTGAGCTTATACGAGTCAAAGAACTCTGAGATAAAAAGTACATTATTGCCTGTGCTGAGAAGGATTCCCTAGGAAGCCTGTAGCAGCCTCGATTCTATAAATAGAGAAAAAGAGCACTAAAACATAAAAAATACAATAAACTCTGTTGAGGTCAGAATAAAAGTAAGACTAACACAAATATCCTGGACTAATACAAATTTTATGAGACAGGGGAACTTTTGAATTTACCTACAAAGATACTTTAAACCTTGACTTAAAGTTTGTAAAATATCATGTTTTCTTTAGAATTGAATAGCAGATGCATCAAAATGCAAGCATACCAACATTCTTAAAGGAAAGATTCTGAAATCTGTGGTTCGCTATAACATTAAAAATAAAAGCCAGACAAATATGTGAACATTTTCAAAGTGCAAAATAATTATGCTGGGACACCGCTTAGGAAGCAAAATCTGGTACTGAGTGCCCTCCAACAATAATTCAGTGTTCCACAAATTAGCAATAAAGGAACTATTGTATGACAAGGCTTTATGTAGAAGTTTTATTTGAGGTTACTTTTGAGAAATGCTTCATATTTTTGCTGCTGAAATGGAACAAGGAAGAGCATCAGGGAAGAGAGAAAAAACACACCCCACTGTGTTGTAATTAGCTACTTCCTTGTTTGAAAGTTACACTAAAATACTAGAACAAGAATTTTGAATATCATGCTCCTTACTGCAGCTCCAACAGGGAACACAATTCTTGGTACTTAATAAATGAATATTGTCTCAATGAACAAAGGGCCATGTAAGGAGGAAATTGCCCAGCTCAGTCGGAGAATAATGAGTTACTCAGTTACTCATGGCCAATGTACACACACAGGAGCAGTGAGATCAGGCTTGAGAGGTTAGTATGACCTTCTGTGTGGTCTTAAATGCCAGCCAAAGTTGTTAATAATGAATTCATTATGGGTATAGCTACTTCTATATAGATTATATGTGACTAAAGGTAGACACTGATGGAGTAACTTCAGTTAATAGTTTTAAACAATGCTGTAAGACATCAAATTTATAGAATTGTTGAACTTATCTTTTTCTTTTCAACCACCAACTGTGACTGTAAATCTAAAGTTAGTAATAACCTCAAAACACCTGGACAAAAGATAATCATGTCAAGAAAAAAATAAAATAAAGGGGAACATCAAAGTTAGACAGTATGAAGAGACTGCTATAATTCTGTCAACTCAGAACTACTAGGAAATTAGTGATCTAGGTTTATTTATAAGCATAATTGAACTACTCACAAATCTTATGCAAACTTGAGTTTACAACTGCAATTTTGGTTGACCACAGGACAGAACTGAATTGCTGTTAGAATTCCTTCAGGAAATGATAATTTAGATGTTGTTTTCATTGGGAAAGGCAAGTCAAGACTGAAGGTTTATTAGCATTAATCACTGAAGTTCTTAATACCCAAGTGTGAAAACAAGACAATTAGATTTCATCCTTTTCATCTAACATTACATCATCTATTCTGAGACATGAAATTGAATTTAAGATAGCTATTCTCTCTTACTGGTCAACTTTGGGACTCAAAGGCCTTGGAAAAGTCAGAACAATAGATACACTGTGACAGCCTATTTTATTTGATAATGTAAGCCATATTCAGTTCGACGACAATTTATTTTGAGACCTGGGATTTTACAGGAATCCTGAGAAGAGAATTACAACTATTTATCAGATAAATCTTGTCTTAAAATCATAGGTTCTTTAAAACTTATTATTTCAGTAGGAGTGTTTTGTTTATATGATAATTATACAGATCTCTGCCTTTGATATTATGACAAAATATAAGACAAAGTCTTGCCCTGGCTGGTGTAGCTCAGTGGATTGAGCATGGGCTGTGAACCAGGCATCACAGGTTCGATTCCCAGTCAGGGCACATGCCTAGGCTGCAGGCCATGTCCCCCAGCAACCACACATTGATGTTTCTCTCTCTCTCTTTCTCCCTCCCTTCCCTCTCTAAAAAATAAATAAATAAAATCTTAAAAAAAAAAAAAAGACAAAGTCTCATTTTGATAGGATGTTTAACCAGTACCCACATTTATCATTCAGATATAATTATTATGGTGTTACATATGTTTTTGCTACTTTAATGACATTGCTCTTTCTTTGGACTTATCTGTCCTTTTCTATATATATTTGTACTCAATGTTGTTATGTTAATCTTTTTACTTTCAATATAATTCTTTTGTTTTCCTCTTTTTTTATTGTTGTTCAAGTACATTTGTCTCCACTTTCCACCCACCATTACTCCCAATGCCAACCATCCCCACCTCCCACCCTCAATCCTACCCCCTTTGGCTTTGTCAATGTGTCCTTTATACATGTTCCTTGACAACCCTTCTCCTTTTCCCCTGAAATTCCCTCCCCTCTGGTCACCGTCAGCCTGTTCTCTATTTCAGTGTCTTTGGTTACATTTTGCTCATTTGTTTTGTTGATTGGGTTCCACTTATAGGTAAGATCATATGGTATTTGTCTTTCACCACCTGGCTTATTTCACTTAGCATAATGCTCTCCAGTTCTATCCATGCTGTCGCAAAGGGTAGGAGCTCATTCTTTCTTTCTGCTGCATAGTATCCTATTGTGTAAATGTGCCATAGTTTTTTGATCAATTCATTTATTGATGGGCACTTATGTTGCTTTCAACATTTGGCTATTGTAAATTGTGCTGTTATGAACACTGGGGTGCATAGGTTCATTTGAATTGGTGTTTCAGGATTCTTAGGATATAATCCCAGCAGGGGAATTGCCAGGTCAAAAGGCAGTTCCATTTTTAATTTTCTGAGGAAATTCCATACTGTTCTCCACAGTGGCTGCCCCAGTCTGCATTCCCAACAACAATATACTAGGGTTCCCTTTTCTCACATCCTCTCAAACACTTGATTGTTGATTTGTTTATGATGGCAATTCTGACTACTCTAAAGTGGTATCTCATTGTGGTTTTAATTTGCATCTCTTTGATGGCTATTGATGTTGAGCATCCTTTTATATATCTCTGGGCCCTCTGTATGTCCTCTTTGGAGAAGTGTCTGTTCAGGTCCTTTGCCCACTTGTTAATTGGATTGTTTGACTTTCTGGAGTGGAGTTATGTGAGTTCTTTATATATTTTGAAGATCAAACCCTTGTCTGATGTATCATTTGCAAATATATTTTTCCATACAATTGGCTCCCTTTTCATTTTGTTGATTTTTTTTTAGCTGTGCAGAAGCTTTTTATTTTGATGAAGTCCCATTTATTTATTCTTTCCTTTATGTCCCATGCTCTAGGGGACATATTGGTGAAAATATTGCTGTGTGGAATATCTGAGATTTTCCTGCCTACGTTCTCCTCTAGGACTTTTATGGTATCATGACTTACATTGAAGTCTTTTATCCATCTTGAATTTATTTTTGTATATGGTGTAAGTTGGTGATTGAGTTTCATTTTTTTGCATGTAGCTGTCCAGATTTCCCAACGCCATTTGTTGAAGAGGCTATTTTTACTCCACTTTATGCTTTTGACCCTTTTGTTGGATATTAATTGACCATAGAGGCTTGGGTTTATTTCTGGGCTCTCTATTCTGTTCCATTGATCTATGTGTCTGTTCTTATACCAGTACCAGACTGTTTTGATTACTGTGGCCTTGTAATATAGTTTGATATCAGATATTGTGGTCCCACTTACTTTGTTCTTCTTTCTCAAAATTGCTGAGGTTATTCGGGTTGTTTATGGTTCCATATACATTTTTGAAACATTTGTTCTATATCTGTGAAATACATTATTGGTATTTTAATAGGTATTTCATTGAATCTATAAATTGCTTTGGGTAGTATGGACATTTTGATGATGTTAATTCTTCTAATCCATGAACATGGTATATGCTTCCATTTGTTTAGGATTCTTTTAATCAATAAAGTAAGCACTATTGAACCATGAGCCCAATTATGTTAGGTTTATTTCCATAGTTGATTTCTGTATAGTCATTATGTGACAATGTGATCTCTTTACTAGTACTTTGCTTAGAGACTCTTACTACCAAACATATGCCAGGATTGGGAAGAAACCATTATTAAACCTCTCACCTGGCTTGTGCAACACACAGCTGAAGTGTGTTTGTTAACATCAGTATGGCTTCCTCGTCATTAGCTTCATAGTTCATAAACTAGGGCATTCTTCATTCATCATCTCATTTTCTACTTAACATTTCTATGCTAAAATAAATAACATGTAAATCAAAAAGATAAACATCTTAAAATGCAATCATTGTTAAAATGAGCAAATATATTTGAATGTCAAGTCTTTGGAGGTGTAACTCAATGAACTTGAAATCAGAAAGGAGAAGATGGAAAAATTTAATGACCAAGATAATGTACTTCAATATAATTAATAAGTGAACTTATGATTTATCTTAATCTTAATAGTCTATGAGGTAACTGTTAAAGATATATTTAGAAATTTCTAACAACACTATGTTCAATCTTTAGATATTTCCACACACATACAGTATATAAAGTAAAGCCAGGAGAGGGTATGTATTTTTTTTTTGATATTTATTTTTTTATTTTATTTTTTTTTATTTAAATGAATGTTCAAGTACAGTTTTCACCCCCTTACTCCCATTCAAGTCCTCCCATCCCCCCACCTCCCACCCAATCAAGCCCTCCCACCCCCCTTCGAGAGGGTATGTATTTAATCAAGGTCCAAGGCTAATACACACATACTTATAGCACAACCTCTTTTCATCATTTAGGGCTACTCTAACAAAAATACCATAACCTGGGTGGCTTATAAACAATAAACATTTACTTTCTTCAGTTCTGTTGACTTGAAGTCCAAGATAATGGTACCACAAATTCAGGATCTGGTGAGGTGAGTGTCCCACTTCCTCTTTGACATTTGTCTTTTCACTCTGACCTCACAAGTTGAAAGAGCAAGGGAGCTTCCTTGGCCTTTTTTATAAGAGCACTAATCCCATTCATGATGATTAATCCTAACCTCCCAAAGCCCCTACCTCTTGGTACCATCATCTTGGAGGGAGGGGACACACACATTCAGAACATAGCAACATCCTTTATGTTTACCATCAAGAATTGGTGCTATAATTGTTTTTATTGTGGGGGGGGTCACAAATTGTGTTTTAGATGTCTACCAATCATTGTAACAAGAAAAATCTAGACAGTTATTCAATTTCCAGTTACCATACTTTAAAGTCTGTTGACTACTCAAGTGTAGCACACTTGTTCCTGCCAAAACAGAAAGGAATTTTTCTGAGGGTTTGTCCTAAGAATGACACCTTATAATATTTTTTGAACAATGTCCTCAATAACTCCCTTTTACATAACACAGCTATAAGTCTTATAGGTCTATTTCTCAAAAGACTGTTTAATGTAGGCCAATAGCATTTTGACAGGCAAATTCAGAAAAAGCATTACCTTTATTTCACAGAAGAGCTCATATAAGTTATTAAGAAAACAGAGTATAAGTATGTTTAGCCATATTTTATTCTCTGGGGAGTTTTGAACATCCAGGGCCTTAATTAAATCTTTCTCTATAATTATGATTTTCCTTAAAACTCCCTGAAATTAAAAGTGCATTTTTAGTTTAAGTACATTATGTATGGAACTACTAAATAAAGTCTAAGAGACAACATTAAAGTGAATTTTAAATAAGAACTTCATTTTAAATCAGTAGATTAGGAAGGTTATAAAATAGTATATCTGATATAACTACTTGAGAATTATTATTTAAAGTACAATAAAATAACTTAAAATCTATATTGTTGTGTCCAAAATATTCCCACTATTTTCTTTGTCACTATAAGAATGTTTCCAGAGGAGGAACAGTCTAAGATTTGTTATGACCTTAATAGGTACCTGGATACTATATACTATATCTTTTAATTTTTTTAATAAGGCAAGCATCATCCTTATTTTACAAGAGGGCACCTACAAGTTCTAGTAATTCATCTAAATGGCATGAGTGCCAAATGCATGTTCTGGCTCAAGGTCTAGGTCTCCAAACCTGAGCTCTTTCCATCATGCCAAGCAGCCCATGAGTAGCTATACCAATGCTGTTCTCAGATCCCTCTGTTGTCTACTGGTTACCTGCTTCCCATGTTTTACAAAGTGTGACCTAAACCTTTGACTGAACACATAACCCTGTTGGAGAAAAAGGTGTTTCTTCACAACAGAGAAAGTTTACTTCACTGATACATTCATTTGCTCATTCAAGAGAATTTATTAAGCACTGTCCTGTTTCAGGAACTGTAAAAGGAAAAACCCCATGGACCTTATGGTCTGAGAAGGGATTGTTACTCTTTTTTTTTTATATTTGAGGTGTAATTGGTATATAACATAGTATTGGTTTCAGTTGTACTGCGTAATGATTCAGTATTTGTGTATATTGCAAATTATTCAGCATTTGTATATATAACTAGACAGTCTAGTTAACATCTATCATTACACATAATTACAAAATTTTATTTTCTTGTGATGAGAACTTTGAAGATTTATTCTCATAGCAACTTTCAAATATTCGGTACAGTGTTGTTAATTATAGTCCCCATGTTTTATGGAATTGTTACTGTTGATCATATTTTGATCATTTATTGATCATTCACTACATGAATGGTCCCATGCTAAGCACTTTGCCTGCTATTGCTTTTAATCCTTAAGCCTCTATAAATTGTGTAATATCATTATTATAGTTACTTTCCATATTAAAAAATGGTGGTGTAGAGAATTTGAGGAACTTTTCTAAAGTTACACAGTTAGTGCTTGTTTTGGTCAGCTTTTGCTGCAGCAAAAGCAACCTAAAAATCTCAGAGATTTTCAGGTTATTTTTTGCTTATGAATCTGTGGATTAACTTTGGATGAGCTGGCTTGACTAGACTTGTCTGGTTAGCAGTGCTTGTCTGGGGTCAGCAGGGCTTGTTCCCAGACTGCTGGTTGGATTCAAGTCTTCCCTGAGTACCTTTCTCTTCTGAAATAAAGATGTGCAGTCTGAGTTCTACTTTTCTCACGCAGAAAGGAAGGAGCTCAAGGGGAGAGGACAATTGTGTGATGGGAGTGACAAATTTTTACTTGCAACTTACATTCCACCATCATAACAAGTCCGAAGTCAACTGATCAGGGAAATATTGTCTGTCCATATGAGAGCATTTCAAAGATGGAGAGAGAAGAATTGACCACATTAGACAACAGCACTGGGATTCAAACCTAGGACTGTCTAAATTTAAACCCTGTTGTTAACTACTGGGCTATTATTCTAACTAAATAGGAACCTAATTTATCTTCCTTTGGATCGATGACTAGTAGTTTCTGAATAAATCTTCCAGATAAGGATAAATTTGCTGAACTTTGTTTTTCAGTAATTGATATAAATTTAAGAAAATAACATGTAATTACACTTAAGACATACAGAAGATTATCATCTGTAACTATGGTAATAAAATCCTTGTTAATCATTTGGCAGGTACCTGGTGATTTTCTGTACTGTGTGAAACTTCTCTACATGTTGCGACTTTCCAGACATCCGCAATTATGTCCCCAAAGATGTCAACTGTTCAGGAGTATATTCTGATGTGTTAAATCAAAGTCATGGTTCCATATAAATGTAGGGGGCTAGCAATCTCAAGGCGTAATTTTAAGTGTAAAAAGCAGGGACAGAGCAATCTATATAACTTTTATGTTAGGAGAGTAGATGAATCAGAAACTATGTTTGGTTTGTTTGGGAAATATGTGCAAGGAACTAATAAAAATATTTATAGAGTAGATAGAGTCAGGGTTGAGAGGGGATGTTTTTTACTATATATCTTTTTGTGTTGATTGGATTTTTGGACCATGTAAGTAAAAGAAGGGAAGCTTTCCTTATCTAAATCCTAATTCCAGTACCAAAACAATATGATGTATAGATTGTAGGTTTTTGTGGGGACTTTATATGTAAAAGATTTTTGGAAAATATATTCTAGCTCTATTATTGTGAAGGAAAGGTCTGTTTTATATGCATAACTATGCCTTTTCAAATTTTTACCACATACTCTTAGTTAGGGTATGTAAAGTTTTCTAAACCACAGAAACATTTCACTTCCTCTGATCTTTGGCAATTCTTGTAAAAACTATGTAAGCATTTCATCTTTATTAGCATTTTGATTTATGTATATTTTTATAATGTCTGTCCTCATCCAACACTGGGCAAAGAAAGAAGGTGAGTTCTTGAATTCCAGGTGAATGATGAGATTGAGAGTGTCAGGCTGAGCAGGGCCCTTGTCCCAGAAATCCTTCCAACAGCAGTTGCTCAGCCCGGCCTGGGCAACTGTGGCCAGACATTATTTTTGAGGTTTAAGATTGTAGTTTTAACACTAAGCAGCCTATTCTAGCCTAAGAGTAGAACAAATAAATAACAAAGGATGTGGACAGAATCTACCCAAGGTGAAATATAATTCTTAAATAAATAAGTGAAGAGTTAAATTCAATAATTATCATAGATCTCTTTAATTGAATCAGTCCAAAACATTAAGAAGTGCTTCTAATTCCACTGTATGGATGAATAAAGTGAAATGCCTTGGATAGAAATAAGCTAAAGGAAAAATAAGACACACTAAGGCTGATTTCAACTATTTTGGGGGACCACGTTGCATGTGCCTGTTCTGTTTCTGTATCTCTTACAGCAGAGACACTGACTGCCTTTATTCCAGACCATCCTTTCAAGGATGTTTGTATGATGACTAGCCTTGGAACGCAGAGACAATGTCTCTCCCTGGAGCAAGGGGCAAGCACAACTCCCCCCTTGCTTAGGTGGGAAGGAGCCTTCTAATTAGAGGAATGACAAGTTATAGCTCTGCTGGGGCCTGGGGTTCCTCCTTCAACTAACTTTCTTCCATGCATGAAGTCTGCCTGCATCTAACCCCAGTTTCTTTTCCACGATAAGACCCTTGACTCCTCAGTGCTCCCACACTTCAGATATGCATCAAGACAGCTCTGCTCTTAGCTGGGCCTGCTTCATGCAGAGAACCTTCCTGCATTTTCACTTTATTCCTGTGACAAAGTTATTGAAACACGTGCTTCATTCTCTTTCAGAATTTACTTTTTGGAGGAGCTTGTTCTTTCTGTGTCAGGTACTGGGGTATACTTGTTCACAGGGGCCTCTGCTAACCTCATGCACCGGGAAAGGCAGCTCTTCACTCTGGCATGGAGGGTCTCCATTCTTTCTGCCTCTGCTCCTGCATGCTCTCCCACTTTGGGTCTCCCAGGGTCCTCTCTTTCTTCAGTTGGAACTAAATTACTGTTCTGGTTCTTTCCTGGGGCCTGAAACTTAGGAACCCAGGGCTCCTGGTGTTCATCAGTGCTTCTGCTGGCCTTCATCGATTATATAACATTGTGGAAATGGCCAAGTCCAGTAGGAAGATTCTGAAGTGGGACTCTGTGACACTGAAAGCAAAACTATCTAAAGTAAGAGGGCTCTTCACAGGTACAGCAAGTGGCTGGTTGTGCAGCTGTACCTATGATGGCAGCTTTAATTTCTCGGAAAATGTTCTGTAAGAGGTGGCTTTGCTGCATATTCTTGATACAAGGAAGCTTTCTTTCACCTCCTGGCTCACTAGACTGCTCAGATTTCCATTTAGATTTTGGGAGTTTCCCGGTTCACTGGCTTTCAGGATGTCTCTCGATTGTGGAGGATCTGGGAACTCAGCCTTGACTATCTCCCTTGACCCTTTGACCCTTAAAATTATTCTTAGTTTCATTTCTCACATCCTCACTTTCTGGGAACATTGCTATTCTATTACCAGAGTATCCTGGAACATAGTTCTCACTCTTATTTGTTGCTACATTCCCTGCTATTGTTTGACTTATAGGCAGCTCTGAACTGCCTCCATTGCCCCCACACCAGCATGGTCCCAGTGTGTCGTGTTTTGGCAACAATGATGGATATAAGCACATGAAAACTTTGCTCTCTCAAGTCTGTGAATCCATGGCCAATATCAGAGAGCCACTATTTCACAGTTCTCTGTTCTTGTCCAGCAGGTGAAGGCGCAGATGGAGGACTATCAAGGGCAGGGACTAAATTTTTTGTGATCACCCGTCTTCCTGATCTGCTTGAGGGTTTGTTCTAAAAAGCTTGGCAACTCAGCCATGCAGTCAGCCCTTGACAGATGGCGACTAAGGAGAGAATGGCAGACTAGGGAAGGAGTTAGGATTGGCCTCTCTCACCAAAACAGTTTATGGATTCAAGTTCCTTTTAAATGCATACTTGTGATTGAATTTAGGGTCCACCCAGATAATCCAGGATAATCTCATTTCAAAATCCTCAACTTAATCACATTAGTAAAGCACTTCCCCCCCCCCCCCATCAAAGGAAATATCACAGACTCCAGGGATTAGAACCAGGGATTAAATTTATTTATTTATTTATTTATTTATTTATTTATTTATTTATTTATTTATGGTCATTCTCCAGTCTATTATAAGCACAATTTACATTCATGTTTCAATTTAAATTTCAGAGCCTCAGGGACCAATCATTTAGTTCTGGGCCTGAGGGCAATGAATGGGCAGTGAGAAAGGACTGAATTAGACATCTCTGCTTCTATTTGGATAGTCAGCACTTAATGGAAAGGTACCTCTATTCTCCTTTTCAGCCTCAGCCATGTATAGGCAGAGTCGTCAACCCTAAACATCCCTACACTGAAGATGCTGAGGTGGCTCAGGTCTGGCCAAAAGGAGCGTTCTGTTACCCTCGTCAGAGTAATTGGTTCAGTGACCCCCAAGGAGCCAATGAGACTTTTGGAGGGAGTGTTGAGAGAAGCGCACATTTTCAATTGTGCTTGAACCTGGGAAAATATAGCCCTGAACTTGTTTGCAGTCATCCTGCCAACACATAAAACCAGAACATACAGTCAGAGTAGTAGACAGCCTAGAGAGAAAAACGCAGTTCTGGTGACAGTGGCTAAGTCCCATTGCTAGACCAGCTTTCCTCCCAGACTCTTCAGTTACATCAATCAATTAATTAATTCCCTTTTTGGTTTAAACTCCATTTGTTTGTTTTTATTATCTGGTAGGGGTGTACTGTGTATTTAAGAATAATTTGTGAACAGGGAGGTTTTAAAGTGAAAGCAAGCTTGGGGGCATGACTTTATAGGATGGCTTATGGAGTGAAAATGAAGTTGTTTAACTTTGTAATGATTGCTTATTATTACAATGGGAGGTTTCAGATGACAGGGCTTTAGTTAAACATGATTATCTTATACTGTTTTTAGGAAGACGACTTAAGCTTCTTTTGCAATTAATGCAGGCATTTATAAGTGGCACAAGTTTTGCTTGTTTTGCAGAATATGCTAAATTAAGTTTCACTTATGTGGTTTAAAGGGTTTTGCTTGCTCAGGGAATTTTCAGGTCCTCCCTACCTTTTGTTCTTAATTTTAACACAAGGAAAGCAAACGGTGCAGTGGAGCCCTGCAGGGTGCTCTGGGCAGGCAGGCAGCTTGGGAGAATGAGGTGCAGGTACAAGGAGGGGCAGGCAGAGGGTGGGCTAAGCTCAGACACTGGAGGGATGGGGCCTGAGGCACCAATGCCTGCCTTCTTCCCAGAGGAAGCTGATCTTCTGGGATCTCAGGAGTCATATGGAGGCCCATAGGGGAGGTCTGAGTTGAGAGAACCTGGGTGTTGCAGTGAGAGAGGGCTCTCGATCCCGAATATTTTCTGAGTATTAGCTCATACCACCTAGCAACAAACCCCAATCGCATGGAGGCTTTGCCCCACCCTGTCCCCTAAAGTCACAGCACTGGCCTCAGGGTCCCAGCCTATTGCAGGGGTGGGATTCGGGCTCAGGCGCCTGTCCACGCAGGGTCAGGACCACCCTAGGTCAGAACATGGGAGTGAACCACACATGTCTGAAAATCTATAGCCTTCCAGGCAACTTTTGGCAGGAGGCCCTGTGGCCCGTTCAGCATCAGCAGGGCCACAACAGGGAAACAATCATGCTGTTCCATTGTACATCCTCAGGTCAGTTGTTGAATTGCGTTTTTTGTTAGTTGCAATTAAATGATTCCTCACAAGATGTGAGTCTTCTGTTTATGGTCCTTTCCTCTGTGGCAGCCCACTAAGGATATATATTAACTTCACCAATCTAAGTTGCCTCTTCTGTGCAAGGGGATAACTACTTAATTATATTAAATACTTAAAACATTTGTACATATTACACAGGATATTCAGTGTAAAAGCATGAATTTGTTCCACAAATGTGAGATACAAGTAAGTTAATGTTTAATTTTTATAAATTAAATTGTATCTGACTCTAAGCACCCACATACAAGGGTAGGAAGATAACGAATATAGTTTATTACTGGGGGCTCTTTTTTCTTTCTAGTGTGATATACACTCTCACAGGAGGGAAACACAACTTAGGACACAGCCTCTCATCCTGGCCCTTCAAGGTGCCACCAAGATGCTCATTGTATAAGACAATGTGGTCCATTCAAAGGCAGGTATTGACACAGCCTCTCTGCCAGCATGACCCTAACATCTTTGGCTGTGATTTCCAAGACAATGGTGCTGGATATTTAACAGCCCCCCAACTCTGGAAATACATCAGCTCTGCCCATCAGAAGTCCCTATGCCTCGGTAGGGACTTCCACATAGGACACACCCTTTATGGAACCCATCACCACATCCCTTTCTTCCAGTTCCAGGAACCACTGCTACATTTGGGTAACTCCCTTCTCTCAATCCAGTCCCCTTCTCCTCCCTCCGAGGAGCACAGCAAAATTCCCCTCCTACAAAAAAGCCTTGATAAGGTTGGATAGCTTTTTTGTTGGGACACGAAGCACAAAAGGTATTACCAACCCCTGAGAGAAATCAGAAACTCAGAACTTGTTAGATTGGTGGAGGGCAAAGTTATCTTTTCATCTTCCCACTCATCTTCTAGCAGGAGGTAGGCAGAGCATTTACTTGCCAAATAAATTATTCTGCCACAAGTGTCTGTTATCCAGCAGAGAATGAGTACGTAGAACAGGAATACCTTCAGAGAGAAATTAATTTTCCTGTTTTGTCATTACAAACCGTCACACTGAAACATGGCCAACCACCCAAACTTGCGTGATTATTGGTCCCCTCTTGGATACTCAATAGAAAGAAGGAACACACCTGAGTTTTGAGAGAGGGTCTGATGAGGGGCTGCCACAAGATCCTAAATGCCCCTTGGTTTCTGAAATGTTATGGAATTAACTGTCTGGGTGTGTACCCTAGCTCTGCCATTTACTGGTCATGTGCTATTGGGCAACTCATTACACTGAGTCTCAGTTTTTCTCTTGGTTATATGGACATTTATGCCACCAGTCTCATGGGAGTATTGTAAGAATGAAGTGAAAGGAGGGGTGTCCAACCCATGGCTCGTGGGCTGCATGCAGAACAGGATGGCTATGAATGTGGCCCAACACAAAATCATAAATTTACCTAAAACCTTTTTTTCTGCTTATCAATTTTCATTAGCATTTGTGTATTTAATGTGTGGCACAAGACAGCTCTTCTTCCAGTGTGGCTCAGACACCAAAAGGTTGGACACCCCTGTAAGGTATTTAGTATAGTGCTTGGCACATAGTCATTGGTAAAATGTCATTATATCATCATTATTAACCACTTGCTCTGACCCACCACACATTTTACTGTTCAAATTATAGCTGATCTAGTCTCACTTCCAGATCTTCAGCATTAGCCTTTTGCCAAACAACTCTGTGGATTCTTTCTCTGGGTCTACTGTTTCCTTGAGTTCTGGGTAAATCTCCATCAATTACTCATACTGTGCAGACTGCGGTGGGTAGACTTTCACCACGTGTGGTCTAACTCTCCATGTGAAACACAGACTCATACAATTCCCTTTGGCTCAGTCTGCAAGGATTAACACATTTCTACTACCCAGAAGATTAAAGAAAGGAGAGACTGGAGACCATGACCTTACCATAGAATGTATAAGTTTGTCTTTAGGATCTCAAGTTAAGTATTTGTCCTCTAACGCCTCACACTGTCATGTCCAAGGCCAACTTTTCATTCGGCACCAGACAAGAGCAGTGTTATTGTTAATAGAGAAATCCAATGAGCAAGAGGGGTAGGTTAGAAGAGAAAATCAAAGTAATCACAGAAATTATCTAATTGTTTGTTATCAATAGGAAGGACTCCAGAATGGTCTACCAGTCCAGCTGACAACTCAGAGATTTAAGTAGCAAACTTCTAATGCATATAACATTCTTTCTATTCATGCCTTCCCTCACCAACATAGAACAAGATCATTTTAGTGTGATTCTTATTTTTTTATACCTCATTTGCTTTAATCTTATTCTTGGAACTCATGGTAGATGATTTTTAGGGTTTGTTTGTGCAAATAATTTGGGTTAGGACATGCTGAGTTAAATCCATCCTACCATTATTATAGGCATGATAGTGAAATAAAAATTTGTAAATTACTACTGTATACGTTAGAATGTTTTTAAGTATGTACCTAAATATTTAGTATACTTGCCCTGCAAAATGGAAATTTGGCAATGTGGGATACAGTGAATGCAATGTAGATGAGGAGGATCTCTCAAGGGTGAGAATAATATTTTTGAGCTTCAACTTTCTGAATGAAAATTTGAGTATCAGTAAAAAAATATATACAGTGTTTTTAGGAAACTAAACACATTGATTGAAGGATTTATTATGTTGCCAATCACGTTAAGTTCTGTTCTTTGCTCCTGGGCTGTTTTGCTAAGTATTCAACGGTTGATCCCATTGTAGGACTTCTCTAGTAGTTTACTGCTGAACCATGACTGCGTGTAGAATCACCTGGCTAGTTTTTTAATGTGTTAGTTCTCAAGAAATACTCCAGATTAATTTAGAATCACTGTGAGTAGGGCCCAGGCATTGTCACTTTTATAAAAGTTCCCCAAATCGTTCTAAGTGCAGCCAAGGCTGAGAGAATCTGTCGTATCAGAAACCATCCTCCCCTTTTTGTGGTCAAGAGACCCTCACTTAATATGTTGGGAGCCCTTCCCCTCAGGAAACTTGATCAGAGATGAGCAACCATCTGCAGGTGCCCATGACTGAGAGGGCTCCACAGACGTGGATTTTCAGTGCTACGTCTGAGAAAGTCCCAGGCAAACAAGAGCGACTTAGTCACCCTAGGCCCTAATGCCCTAATCTTGTAGATGAGTCCTATATATCTGAAAAAGGTTTTATTCCTCCCTAACCTGAGGAGTTGGTTTGAGGGTAAATGCTCTGCCATGGGGCATCCCATAGTCTGGTTTAAACGTGGCCATCATTGCTGACTGTTGCTGCTGCAATAATCTGCAGCAGTGAGGAGAATGCCAAGGGGACTGTGAGAGACATGGGCCTGGAGCGCTGCCGTGGTTGAGCAGCTGAACCAAAGCCAGAATTCTACCTACTTCCAGAATCCTTGTCATGTGAGAACATTAGTTTAACAGGGTTAGCTGATTTTTTATTTATTTATTTTCTTGTTATTTGTGGGCATTGAGCATTCAGTGCACCCAGGGTCATAACCTTAGAAAGTGCACACAATTAGATATTTATTCTCCATCTCAGAACTATCTTCAATCCTGTTCACCATTATCAGCTTCAAAACCTTCATCTCAGTTAGCTGTCCTGGTTTTCTGTTTGGTTTGGCTTATTACCCCCACAGCCCCTAGCCAGTGCCACCACCCGCCCTTAACTGCAATGCAGACTATTTTCCTGATTCTGATCAGCTCACCCTGGAGAGACCGACAAATCTGGGAACTCACGCCTTGGCACCATCTGGCACTTGCAGGCAGCAGTCCCATCTCCATTGCCGGGCCAGGTCTCGGGGGCACTGTGCGAGGTCAGGGCTTCAGTCAGTCCTCTGCCTTCTTGTCTAAGAAGAGGAAGGAAATCAAACTTTAATGTTACTTTCACTGAATCTCCTCTCCTTTCATAATGCCAAAATGTTCATTAATACTTTATAACCAAATTGAAAAATTCTACAGAACAACATTATGCCTTGGAACTTGGCATATTCACCATGCTGATTCTCCTTCATTAATATCTCATTATGCAGAAATGCATATTTCACTTGATGGTGTTTGATCAGTTCTCAGTGACCTTGCTTAAAAATGATAATATCCCAGGCATCCTAGATTCTAACTCCTAGCGGTGAAACTAACCCTGTGAAACCCAGTGTGTTTTTAAGAGTGATTGAGAATGGGCACACTGTCAAACTCGCTTTGCTCTTTTTCCGTTGGCTCTTACTGAGAGCATGTGTGACTTTCTGAGAGCCAGAGCTGCACATGTGTGTCCTGGCAGAACCGTTCTCTGTGCTGGACTCACAGGAGGTTCCAACTTAAAACTCAGCCTTTTCTAAAGTGTTCTCACCTGCCTCTCAGCCAACTGCCTCTCCCCCATTATTAAGGGAGTCAAGTTGGCAGTGACAACTGCACTTGCTCTAATATTGGAATCATTCTTTCCACTACCGCATCATTCCCCTCGTGTTTTGTACAATGCACTTAAGTCTAATAGGTTGGGGAAAACTGTCTGCCCATAGGAACCAGTCTGTTTCATTTGCTTTATGTGGAGCTTATAATGTGAAAATGCACACCAAGGCTGTGAAACACTTGAATGGGAACAAGGAAGGTGTCTGGCCTCCATGCATGTAGCTGTACACCTGATTCCACTGTGGGGAAAGTCAGCAGTGAGGAAGCAGCTCTTTCATCCCTTTCCTGAGCATGTAACACCCTAGCTATGCCCGCGAAGTTTGGAAAGATGGAGAGATATTGCTTACTATAAAGAGAGCTTATTATTTAGTGATCACGAACACTTAAAAGAGCCAGGGGGTGGTGCCAACACATTTTTAAATTTCCCTTTGATTCAAACATCAGGCCGTGCCAAATGTCAGATGACCATAAGGGACTCCTTTACTAAGCTTGCTTTATTTTTATTTCCCCATGTATATTTTCTTGTTCTAGAGCCCTTCTTTTCCCCACTTTTTCTTTTGTGTCCTAGCCCTGACCATTTTTGTTTATTTCCATCCATTTTTTTCCTTGCTGGAAAAGACACCTGTTCTTTTTGCTTACCCTGAGTCATTCTCCTTTCCGAGGAGACTCTATGCCCGTCTCTGTAGCCCAGCTGGACGTCTCACCTCGAAAGTCTTCCTGCTGCATGAACGGGGCAGGAATCATCTCTGCCTCCCCAAGACTTCTCATGCCATATTTTCTCAGTGGTTTGTCCTTGGTTTGCCTCCCCTAGTAAACCGTGAGTGAATTCAAGGCAGATACTATATCCTATCCTTCTCTGAATCCTTAGCACCTTTGGGAGTGCACACAAAGTAAGCACTTGATGAAGATTTTTTAAGTTAAATTGAAGTACCAAGAGAACATTATTTGACAATTTCCTTGCCAACAAAATATAAATATTTTTGTGCCTTGTGAGGTTGTTCAAATGAGACTTACACATATAAAATACATGAGGGACGTGGCACCTTGTCTGACCCGGGGGGCACCAAATGTCACTTTACATCCTCTCCTCTGACATTCTTCTGTCCCATTATTCTGTCTGACAAACTGTCCCAGTTTGTTTTTAGACTAAAGGTGGAGTGTAATAAAAAGAGAGGCCAGGACAAACTATGCTATTTTAGCCAAAGTTTATAACACTTCAAGCATTTATGTTAGAAATGATGTGGAGTGATCTGTACGGGTTTGTATAAAAAATGAAAATTCAGAAAGTCTGGGGAAAACCCAGAAAAGGTAAAAACTTCAAAATCCACTCTTTTTTTTGTCTTTCATAAAATGCCTTATTAAAAAATACTGTTTTGTAGATTGTTTTATTTCTGTTTTTTCATATATATATATATTGCTGAATATAAAATATTTTATCATTAATAACATTCTTTGAGTTGTCTGATTACTAAAAAGAAAATAGTTGGCAGTTTTATAACATGATCTTAAACCAAGGCCCTGTCGGAGTAATAGTTTTGGTTTTGCACTGTAACGTATTACCAGAATAATTGGACATTGTTGTTGACACTATGTTATGTGTTATTTTTTTGTAAATTGGGATGGAGATTGCTCTAAGTGTTTCAGTTTCTGGCGTATGCATACAGTTACATTAAAAGCTGTTCCCTTTGACATTCTCTCTCAATAAATGTCTCATTATTACTGTGCAATGGAAATCTAGCCAAGTCCTTGTACTCCAGATGGTTTAAGATGTGGAACGTTTCACATATGGAAAAAATGGCCTGTTTCAGGGAAGCCTCCTTCGACTCTCGTCTTAGGACTGAAGTTGCAGCAAAGGAGGTGTATTTTGACATTTGTCCCTTTATTTTGCACCTTTTAGAGCCACTTTTATTTCAATTTAGTGTTTTGCAATCTATAGTAGAAGTAGATTTGCTTCTTGTTCTTGGTTTTTACGTTGTGATTATGGAAAATTCCAAATGCCATTCAAGTTAGAAGAGTGTAGTGAATCCCCGTGGAACCCCGCTCATGGTGAGCTCATGGCCGAGCTGGTTTCCTCCAAACTCCCACCCGCCTCTCTCAACCTCCTGTTGACATCTTGTCAATACATCTGTAAACATTTCTGTATGTATCTCTAAAAGAAAACATTCTTTTAAAGTCATCACAAAAGGGATTAATCCTCCTTAATGTCAAATATTTAGTCACTGTTTACATTTCCACATTGTTTTCTAATAATCCATATTTGCTTTGTTTGCTGGAACTTCTGTTCTATTATAATAAAGGGCATATGTAGTTTTAAAGTTTCAAGTACTCATATTTAAAGAAAAGTAAAAAGAAATTGATGGAATTAATTTTAATAGTGTGTTATTTAACCCCAGTGTCCATAATATTATCTGAATACCATATAAGTTTATTAATTAAATAGTAGAGTACTAATTACATAATATAAAAAATATAAATTATTATTATTTTTTCTGGGTCAGTACCTCTAATTTATTCTTTATAGTACTTGCATAATATGATCTAGGTTTACCATTCTGACAATTTTTTTGAGGCTCTTCAGTGCCCCCCTCCAATACTGCACAGAATATTACCTGTCATACAGCCCTACACACTGACACAATTATGCATTATAAATGGAGACTGTAGGTCAAAGACTGTACATATTCAATAGATATTGCTGGGTAGTTTTTCCCAAAAGACTGTCAACAATTCATATTTCTACCAGTAATGTAATGGAGCACCCATTCACTCCAGAAGTGGGTGTTAATACTTCTTAAATGTATGGGCAAAAAGTGATATATCTTTGTAACTTTAATGGGCATTTCTATGACCACTCAGGAGAGTGAGTGTTTGTATGTGTTTGCTGTCCATTTGGATTTACCATTTGGATCTGTCTTTTGTCAACTGCCTGTTCATCTCCATTACCCATTATTATTTTAATCTTTTTTTAAAAATATATTTTATTGATTATGCTATTACAGTTGTCCCATTTTCTCTCCTTTATTCCCCTCCATCCTGTATACCTTATTATATGAAATGTTAAAGGGACTTATCTGAGAAAAAGGAGATAAAAATTATGAACAGTAAAAGGACAACAAACTCATAGCTATTAACAACTGAACCTAAAAAACAAACAAACAAACTAAGCAAACAACTAGAACAGGAACAGAATCACAGAAATGGAGATCACATGGAGGGTTATCAGCAGGGGAGTGGGAGAGGGAGAGAGGGGGAAAAGGTACAGAGAATAAGTAGCATAGATGGTAGATAGAAAATAGACAGAGGGAGGTTAAGAATAGTATAAGAAATGTAGAAGCCAAAGAACTTATTTGTACAACCCATGGACATGAACTAAAGGGGGGGAATGCGGGTGGGAAAGGGTGTGCAAGGAGGAGAGGAGTAAAGGGGGGGAAATGGAACAAAAATATAAATTATTAACACTAAAACAAATATAAATATGATATATTCAATGTAAAATGATACGAAATTATTACTTAAATAGTTCACATTCATTTTTTTCATACCAAGTCTAAGAAACAAATTTTTAGTTTACTAATATAGCATATTACAATTTGGGATAGCCATAGTTCCAACTGCATAATCAGCAAAGTAGCACAGGAGTTCCTATTTTACAAAGGAATAAAAGATATGGCTTTATATTTTCTGAAATCTTTCTTCTCTTATACCCTGCCTTATTTATTTATTTACTTATTTATTTATTTCTCATTTTGGCATTATCATCTTTGTAGCCCTTAGTCTGAATTTTGTTTCTAGCAGTTGTTCATAGTAAGAGGTGTTTTCCTAGGAAGGTATATTAGTTTATCAGCTTTAGTAAGTTTTTGGGTCCAGAGTCCAGTTAACATCAGAATTTCTTAATGTCCCCTTGCTCCAGCCTGCAAATTGGAGCCTCACTATCCTCTCCCAGTTCCTATGTCTTTGCTCAGAGTGACTGGTGAGATTCCAGTGGTAGCTGTTGGCATTTTTACAGTTCTCTTACTCAGACCATTCAGAGGTTGCTTGCCTTCTCTTTGCTTCCTGTTGCATAGTCACTCATACACTATGTTATATCTATTGCTGGTCTCTTCCCTTCTGTTTGTACTTTGGGGTCTAGGTTTGTTGTAGATGTTGACTATGGGATATTTTTATATCATATTCATTGTTGTTTTTATTCAGGAAAGGCTAAAGAAAGCAAAAAAACAACAAATTATGCTACTTCTACTACCATCCTCCCATAATCCTTGAAGTTTTTCTTATTACTTACCTACATAGGAATATTTTATTAATTTTAGTTTGTAGGTGGCTATTAACTGTGAATTTTGTGTACCCACTTATTGACTGGGTAGCATTTGTTAAGTATCACACCAAGGCTATTGTATGCCTTGGTTTTTAGAAGTATGCTCTGGCAGTGGAGATTTATCATCGAAATCAGCTTTAGAGAGTAGTAAAATATGCACTGCTATTTAATATTTTCTATGTTTAGAAACTTTATATTAAGAGAAAAATGAAACTGGTTCATGAGTATTTAGAAATAAGAAATTCATTAGTCACTGTAACTTTAACTCTGTTACTGAGTGGAAATGTGAATATACTTTTTAATCTGTTGAATACTGTTACTACCTCTAGTGATACAACGATTGAGCAGCTTCTCTGCTACCCTTCCGTCCTCTCACACAGGAGTAGCCAAAAGGTCCATTGCTTTGATCAACTAGTAGCATTTTGTATAGGTGATAAAATTACACTGGAAATTAAATGAAACAGAAGCTCCATATACATTTTATTGTGTAAATGCTTTCTTTATCCCCTCCCTACTAATGATAGCACATGCAGCATATTGTATTCATTCAAATGGGATTCTTTCATGCAGATATTCAAATAAATATGAAAAATGAACCACCAAGTTACTTAACTCTATAAATTAGCGATTAATGTCAGAGTTCACATATACAATTGTTTCTAACATAAAGGTACTAATTTAGATCATCCAGGAGATGATGACTTATGTTAGTAATTCAGAAAGATGGAACGTAAAGGCAGTGGGCATTGGTATTCTAAACACTGTGGAGACAGACTTCGTTGCTGTGTTCAGCTGCACTGAATAAGTGACTATATGTAAGTCCTTAAAAACTGGTGGTAAGAATGGTGAATATAACTCAACTTGTATATAGCAATCCTTCAAAAATGATAAGCATATTCTCTGGAAAATTTATAACAACTCTTTATACTAAGAAACAGCAAGATTCTTTCTTAAATAAAACTTTGACCATGTGTTCCAAAAAAACTTATTGAAATCCTCAGTGCACCAGACACTGTTTTTTGTGTGTTGGGGAAACAGCACTGAACAAAACAGACAAAAATTTCTGCTCTCATGGAGCTTGCATTCTGTGTGATACACAACAAAACATGAAACTGATGAAACAACAACTATTTTGTTTGAAGTAAAGGATCTTAACTACTTTGCTTCTTCATCTGCACTTTTCTGTTTCACTCTCTTCTTGACTCTGATTTGGAAATTCGTTCTCTGAAGTGCAGCTCAGTAAATGAAACATATAGTGCATTACTGTGCATATCACCCTCAGTATAGTGATGAAGCAAAGCCAGGTGAGTCTCTTGGCATCAGGTTTGGAAACCCAGCACTGTGGGGACTCACCGACTGAGGGAGACGCCTCCCGCACCTGACCAGCGTGAACCTGTATGAACGCCATTTCACACATCAGGTGCCCTCTCTCCTAGGTAGTGACACCACTTCTGTGTTGTTGCTGTGCATTGGTATTCCCGCCAGTCACCACAGTCAGCTTGGATGCCATCATTCCTGCTACCTCTTCAGAAACCCAGTTCTCTATTAGCCTAGGTTCTTGGTTGTGACTAGTGTGCTAAGAATACAGCCTTTGCATCTCAGCAAAACCAAGTTACTTCGGGCAGAAGAACAGATTTTTAATCTACTTAAGACATACAACTTGAGAAGACCATTCATTCATTCACTCACTCCTTTATTCATTGACTGGTATTTATTCATTCTTATATTATTTCATATATTATTATTTGTTAATATTTATTCAACAAATAATAAATGTGAGTGCACTCTGAAATATACTAACTACCAAAAATAAGCATTACCCTCATCTAAGATTAGAGTTTATTGGGAAAGGAAGATACTCATTTTTAAAAAATTACACAAGTGCAAAATTTCAGCTGAAATAAGCACAGTAAAAAAGAGACACATGCTATTAGGAGATTTTTTAAAAGGGGTATATGATATCAAAGAAGGTTCAGACAGAGTATTCCTTTAAAAGTCATTAATAGGGTGAGGAAATGAGAAAAGCATTTTCCAGAACATTGCATTAGGGGAAAGGCCCCTTCTAAGAATTTAGAGCCCTTTCAAACATCAGTGGTAGGAATCTCCAATCTCATCTGCTCCTTAGAACCAACAGGAAATAGTTTTCACAAGCACCCCTGAAGTCTGGTGCCACTGGCTCAGAGCATTTTCATTATTGGAAGAGACCTATATATACCTAGCAAAATATTCTTGAATGGTGTGTAACCCATTTGTCTTAGATAAATTTGCAGAATGAATATTCTTTTTGTTATGGCTTTGTACTCCTTCTTTGCCACAAGCTATTATAATTAACCTACTTACAGGTTCTTAAGTTTCCATTTAAATTCCACAGCAGAATAGCTCTAGAGCAGCGTAAAACTGTCTTGTATTAGTTTCTCCTGTTCCAAGGCTTTCTGTGAAATAAATGCAGTGTGTGTGTGTGTGTAGTCATCTGGTATCTATCACAGGTTCTTCTTTCCCTGGCCATGGACCTATTCCCTTTCTACTATATAAGCATCCTAGAGAGGTTGTTTGGTTTTATCCTTGGCCAGAGTCAGCCTCAGACCCTTCAAAAAAAAAATACCTGCACCCTACTTCTGTTCTTCTCTCCTATTTTCTCTCATCTCTAGGGAATCGCCTTTGCCCCATTTGTCCTGCTCTGGAATGCTGCCCTAGTGTCTCTTCCTAGTTCCTCAACATTACCACCAGGATATGATCCCTTGCAACTAAATCCTCTTGGTAGATACATAAGCATATCAAAAGGAGCTCTTCCTTTTAGTTGCTATGCCATTAAGAATTTAAGTTCTTTGATGTATACCAAGCTAAAGCTTTAGAGATTTTGCTCCTTCCAGTTTAAATCCTCTGTTTGCATTTTAGTATGAGGTACTACGATAGGTGGAGGAGGTAATTTTTAACTTAAATCTTATAAATGAGATCAAATTTCTTTATTTTATTTTATTGGATGATTGCTGTTATTTAAAAAACCCTGTACCTCTTTGTTTTGCTCAAAAGTCTCATAGCCTTTCTTCACCTCAATAAAAAAAATTCCACATAAAATAGAGTTGTATTTTTCAAATAACAAATAAATATATTGCCAGCTAGCAGAGAGCATCATTTCTTTCAGCTTTCATCATTATTTCTCTGCAAATGCTGCTTGTCCCCTCTTGCTTCAGCCCTCAATTCTTAAATCTCAGCATTTAATTTCTGTATCACACATTACATTGTTGCTCAGCCTTTAGTAGCATTTGAAGAGGTTGTAGTTGCCATCAGTCCTTCGAGATAACCACTGAGACTGATTCACAATGATTATGGCTTTTTGAGTCAAAGCAGCTTTTTCTGGTTCCTGAGGATGTGGTTTGTATATAAATCTCTCACTTACTGAAAACACATTTGTAAATGAAGTATTAGTGGATTTATGTTCCATTGTTTTCTCTGCGGGATCAACTACAGAAAGCTCTTGCACACATGTTCACGTTCTGTTTCTTGCTACACTAATAAGAGACTTCATAATGGAAGGCAGCTCCCACTCTGTGCTGAGAAGTCTATGGTGGTGCAGTTTTCCGAAGGTATTTATATGTCTGTCCAGTATGCAGTTGGGTTCGTAGGGTTTGGATATTCCTGTATTGCAGCTGTTGTAACAGTTTTCTGTGGATGGTCAAAGGTGTGCTTCAAAGTTCAGCTCTTCATGGTGCCAGCCCCCTGTGCAATGCCTGGGCAGTTCAATGAAGCAGAGGCCATACTTGCCCCTTCCCCGTCCCCAGAGCCATCTCTCTGGCCCTGGACCTAGCACATGCTGTGGGGCACAGCATCCCCATGCACTACTTCATGACCTGTGCCAGCCCAAGATTTGTGAGATGAAGTTTATTTAGGTAGGACAATTGTTAGCACTGCCCAGCATCATTACATTTAACAGCTGAGGGTAGGTAAGGTAATCAGCTGCCTCCATTTTTCTCTCCCTTATTTTTTGATTAATACATGTTTCCCTGTTATTTCTTGTGCTGGATTGGAGCTGGATAAGTTAGTTCTGTTTTTTATCTTCCAGTAAGCTATGCCAAATTCTTTTGACAGGCAGCAGTTGGCAGAGTACTCAGCCTTGGGAAAACAAGTATTCACACACACAATGTACTGCTTCAATGGAATTTCTGGTATTTTACAGTTTATAGTGTAAATGTTTTCTGTTTCCACGTACCTCTAAAATATGTAGTCATTTTAAAAATTGATTTGCTTATGTGGACCAGGAGTTTTTGTGATGAAAATTATAAAGATGCCATTCTTTTTTCATAGGGACTGAAGGTAGGGGGTGGAAATGAGATCTTCTGCTCAGTTGCGTCACCTCTCTGCCACTGAGAACAGAAGAGCAAACGTGAGAAAGCCAGCCTATAGCGTTGCACTAAGTAAGACATGGAAGGTTGGTTTGTTTTAAATGATGGTTTGGAACGGCCAGCAGATGCTGGATTCAGTGACATGAATCTTTACGTTCGAAACCGAGAACATGGGCATTCTCTGTAGTGAACAGTCTCTTCACAAACCCTCTGAGAATGTAGGTTCTAATGAAATGTCAAGCCAGGACGGAGATAGGAAAGTTTGTGAATTGGGAGTCGAGTGCAATCTTTGTGAGAGGAAGAGAAGCTAGACAGAAATAAAGTGGAGTTTGGTTTCCTAAATCAAGGAACACTTATTGTTTGAAATGATAATCAGAATCAGTCTGAGCTCCTCTGAAAGCCATCTCCCAGATCCTCTTAGGTCTGGATTCAGTGTTTCTGTAAGGTGCTACCCGAGCTCGTTTGGCCCTATGAGCCAGAGCACGCAAGAAGCTGTATTAAAACTGCCTCCTTGATTGCTTTTCTCCTCTCAGCTCCATGCTTGCTGAGGTCAGAGATTAGTTTATTCATCATTACAGAGCCCAATATAAAACAGCTCCTTGGTATACACTTATTAAATTAAATATTTAATATAAATTGGCTGCATATAATTATAAGCAAAGTGACCTGGGACATTACCCTTCCATCTCTTCTATTACGTCCTAAGTCATTTTGCTTAAGTAATCTTACCCACGATATATACAAGAAATGGCACAATTCCACAACAACATGATTCCAAAGAATAGAGCTTTGAAAAGGCTACACGAAGCACTAAGACTAGAGAAGTGGGAATCCGCATCATGAAGTGGTCATTTCCAGAGGTAGTGACTTTGACCAGTATGGGGTTGGTGAAGCAGGCTGCAGTCATACAAATGCAGACCTGCAGCATGCGTGAGAAGACTCTAGAACAACAGAGAGAATCCAGATGCAAGTAGAATTACTTTTTCAGCAGGAAAGTGTTGAGGTCTGTCATCAGTTACTTGGTAAAGCAAAACTGGCATCTGATACATCTCAAATTCAATCTATTCTCATTCTTTGCATATACACAGGTATAGAGAAGCCACATGTGTGATTCTCTTTGAGTGGGCATTTGTTCACTCTAGACAAGCATGGGTTAAAGAACCCCTGTATTTGTTATTTGTAGAACCTGGCTCAGGGTTGGCTAAAGTCTAGAATTCAGTGCTCCAAGTGTGTGTAACTCCTGAAGCAGCCTACTTAAAATATGGAGCCTAAAAGGGCTTCTTTCTTTGTTCTGAAGGTTTGGTAATAATTCTACATGACTGGCCCTCTGTACGGTCTGCTTCTTCCACAGTTTCAATGCAGTTTTTAACCTCGCCTCCTTTATCTAATTCTCTGTAAGCCAACATGTTTGCAGTTAGACACAAAAAAAGGTGTTCTGCAGAGGTGATTTAAGATTATTTTAATCACTAATAACAGCAAAAATTTAAATGAAATAAAGCTGCTAAATTAATGCAATTCTTTAAAAATAGAATATAAAAACTCATCTCTTTGTTTATAAGTTAAATATATTTGACTGTTAGAATATGAAATGTTTGCATAAATACTATCTTCCTTTTTAGTAATTTATATATTTAAATCTATGCAACATTAATATTCAAAATACTACAACTTTAATAAATAAAAGGAAAAGCCCTCTCATCACCTCCTACTCTAATTCTTTTATACTTTTAAATTACATATATATTTATTTACCAATTTCTGTTTACCTTCTGTTATGCAGGACTAAATTTTAGCAGTGTTATATCACACATGCTGTTTTTCCTTCTTCCATTTTTCCAATAAACACTGACCATAATTTGGATAAATCACTACTTGATAACTGCCTAATGTGATTATGTGAGGATTATTGCTTAGCCAGATATCGTACTCTGATTACATTTCATTTCCTGTAAAACTTCTTTGTTCTGGCTGCAGGTATTTTCCTCCCTTTTCTGGCTTGCTTAGTTTGCTGTGCTCTTATCACTTTATAGTTATGTATTCCAAAAGTCTCCAAAAGAATTGTAAATCCCTCTGGCTATTATTTTCCAGATGGTCACATATCAGGGTGTTTCCTGGGTTTCTTTTTGGTCTAGAGTTCTCAGTCCTGCCCAAACCGGGGTGGCTGCTCTTTGGCCTGCACTGTCGACCTTTGCTGCCACTTTTCAATCATTTCAATAAATAAATTGAGGCAAGGATTTCTGTTAATGTAGTATGCAGAATTCCCAGGAAGGCCCCCAAAGTTTCACAGCCCTGAATACCCAGAACCTGTGACTGTGGTATGGACCCCCATGGTTGTGTTACCTTGTAGGGCGAGTTGACCTGAAGAAGGGGAGGTTGTCATGTGAGACATTAAAAGCAGAGAGCTTTCCCCAGTTGGTGTCAGAAGAGGAAGGCAGAGGGAAATCAGATTTTAAGCCCAGGAAGGATTTGATGTGCCTTTTTTAGCTTGAAGACGGGGGAGGGGGAAGTTAAATGATGAGGAATAAGATACTGTCTAGGAGTCAAAATGGGACCCCAGCTAACTGCCAGCCATCAAATGGAAACCTCTGACCCACTGCCACAAGCAGCTGAATTCTTCCAATAACCCAGGAGAGTGGACTCTTTCCGGGCCTCCAAATGAAAGCCCAGCAGGTCAGCTCCGGGGCTTTGGCCTCAGGACCCTGAAGAGAGGACTCAGTCGAGCCCACCTTAGCTTAAGCCTGAATAAAAGAACTGCAAAAAAAGTTTATGCTGTAGAAAACTAATGCTGTTTTAAGTATTTCACTTAACCAAGAAACTACTAATAACATAACTACTTAGCATTAGAAGGGAACCTATTAGAACTTACTAATTCTTATTAGCATTAGAAAGTACTAATACAGGGTTGGGCAAAAGTAAGTTTACAATTGTGAGTATGTAAAACAGAATTTGTTCCTGTATTATTATTAATTATTGTATTATTTTCCATACAACCAACTGTAAACCTACTTTTGCCCCACCCTTGTTTATGGACAATTAACATAGAACTAGAGTTCAGAAAATGTTGTGTTAAGCAAGAAATGTAAATTGTTGAAAAACCTTCTTTAGTACTATTAACTTTTGTTAATAGCAATGTGCTATCAAGAATTAGATATATATAATATTTTTGTTTAATAAATACTAACAAAATCATTTAAGTGGCTGCAATTATAGGAGAAATCCATGAAATGTATTTGTAAATGCATATACTACATTAAAAATACAAGATAAGAAAAATAGGGCTTAGCCATACAACAGCATAAATTCATGGAACTACAAGAAAATATTAGGAATAATTGACTTTATTAAGCATCAGTGCTCTGCTCCAATTTCCAGTCCACTAATCTATTCAATCTACTTTAATTAAAACTCACTGCCTCCTGTAATCTTAAACTAATCTTTGAAAATTGAAGACATGAAAAAACAGAAAAGAAAGTGGTTTTTGTTGACAGATGGTAGAGAACAATCGTTGGACTTTTCAGATGTTCACCTGCTAATTTCGGAAGTCCGGGCTTACCCCCGGTGGCTCTGTAATATTCGGTTTCGTTCTCAGATGAGGGGCTGTGACTCTCTGCAGTGGTGTCCGTATCCTGGCTTTGTCTTTAGTATGTTCCCTGTCTCTGACAGGTGGAACTGAGGATCCAGTACAGAGCTGAGTAATAGAAATATCGATCATACTGATGCCTTACAAAGTAAGATGGTTGATGTTTGAGACTTCAAAAGATCTGGATTCTAAATGCTTGCTAGGTCATAGTTCTTAAAAATAAGCCACAGTTGTGGTGACTCTGTACCTTAGTCCCTGGGTCAGAGTCTGAATACCAGTATACTGCATACATGACCTAGTGTTTGTTTAATTTCTTCCACAGTAATTACCTGGAAGTATCTGTGCTCATGCACTAAAGGAGGGGAGATGGATGTAATATAAAATTATCATTTAAAAATATGTTACTAATAAGCCCCATGCATAGAATAATGTAGTGCATTTGTTAAACGGGATACTGTCTGGTTTTTCCATAGGATGATTTTGAGGATTAAATACAACATATGTACCTTTTTTGTATGATTTTCATTGAATTCCAGTTTACAGGCACAATATTCATTCTGATGAGTTTTAACAGTCTATATAACTGTCCAGGTAAAATTGCCAGAAGATCCCAATTCCATTATATTGATACTTCAAAAGACCTGGATTCCAAAGGCCTGCCACTGCTATGAGTATTCCTAACTCCCGGAGTAAAGGTTTGATGCCAGAGGTTACGAATAATGGTGAACAAAGATATCAATAAGGCCACAGGGTTATGGAATAGTTGAAAACATAGCTTTTGTGTTAAAATATTCTGTAAGAATTTAACTTAAGAAAAACAGAACCTAGAACTTAAGAAAAACAGGCTAGTTCATGTTTTTGTAGGCAGTGTCCGCCCTTCGCCTTTGGGGCTCTGTGGTGGGAAAGGACAAAAGGCACTGGGACTGACTCTTCAGCCTTTAAAATGAGGAGGGAGCCACATGAAAGGGTGTTTTTATTTCTCTTTCTCTTTCATTGTACATTCATTCATTCATTCATTCATTCATTATTTTTGACTACTGACCACCTTCTGGGCACTGTGTTAAGTGCTGGGGATGTAATATCACTTTCATGGTGCTTATTGTTTAGTATTTGAGGGAAGGAAAGGATTATTGGGCACTTAATACTTGTCAGGCACTTTTAAATAATGTCCATGTATTATATTGTTTCCACTCCCCCTCCTCCCACTACAATCATGTAGAGGTAGATGCTAATGTTACTCAAATAAAATCACTTTACAAGAAATTAAAGCATTCTATATAGAAATCTCTAGACTAGGCCACAGTGGATAAGGAAAATAAAATTTCTGACTGGGCATCATAAAGCACAGTGAAAAGGGAAGCAAGTAGATGAGTTCCTGGTTGGAAGCCTGCCCTCCAGACCTGTTCTTTTTCAGTGTGGAGTGTAGTCACCCTCAGACCTGCAAGCTGCCATGACTTGCTGACTAGGTCATGAAACCGGGGGATGATGGGAGCATTGGCAGGTGCCGAGGACCTAGGTTTCTAGTATCTGAGTTTCAACTCTGAAGCCTTTTCCCAGATAAAGTTATTACATGCCAGTCATTCATTTCTGTGGGGACGGTACACTTCAAATGTATTATGTGTTTAATTGACTTATTAAGGAGTATTTTCCTAACATACATAGTGGGAGTAAAGCATGTCACCTCCAGAATATTTAGTTAATCTTACTTGTAAGAAACAAATCTGCCAAGATCATTGTACATTTAATGAGATCAGTCAACTGTAAATATACCTCCCAGTGCCAATACATGAATCTGGAGTAACCAACGAAGGTCATTGAATTGAACAGGATTGAAGAAGGGCTTTGTTATCATATACAGGTTGTAAACTATTGAAATGTATTTTATCCTGCCTAAAAAAAGGAGAGGAAAAGGGAAAGATTAAAGAAAGAAAACACATAAAACAAAAGGAAAGGAAGGTTTAAAAGAAAAAAAAGGAAGAGAGACTGAGTGGCAATGCAAGGGAACTAGGCAACCTGGGAAATAGAAAGAAAAGAGAAAAATTAGAAAGACTCATGGGTTGTGTGTCACCAGCAGTGCCTAGGAGATAGAAAGTTCTGGTTCAGCTGTGTAATATCTTGTCCTGTCCATATGGTAAATTAATTGTGATAGTGGCTGTGGACTCATCAGTTTAATAAATTTTGATAACCCTCACCTTAAGGACCAGCCAGCATTCTACTGTGGTTCTGTTTCTACTCCCTTATAAACTTTAATTTACTCTGATTTATTTTGATGAATTCAATTGTGAATACTAGGATTATTGTGTGTGACAACTACACTTCTCACTGTAAATTGTTGAGTTTATTCTTTGGGAGTTTGATGGTGTCAATCATCCCTTAGTAGTGACCAACGTTGTGTTCACTGAACCAACACTCTAGGGCCAACCTCCAGACTTTGGTGATCTGACCAGTGTCCTGCTCCCAGTATTAGCCTCATTGCACTGCAATTGTGACCCACATGTTTGCATCACAGCTTCTTGTTATGGTTGTAGTTTTTAACATCGTGAATATGAAAAGTTAATTAACATTAACAGAGAGCCCACTATCTGAAGTACACCGTATTGTGTCTATTTTCTTAATTATACTTCACAGCAGCTTTTAAAAGTGGTCCTGTAATCTTTGAAGAGTGGTCTTCTAAACTGGAAAGTTGTTTTCACCAACCAAGTTTCAGGATCCATATGGAGCCGCAGGAGCAGAATGCCTGCCCCATTAGCCTGGCCAGCACAGTCACCCCTGTCAATATATTGATCGATGTCATTTCTAGATTTCTCTCCCATCTAAGAGACCAGAATTATTTCCTTCTTTAAAGAAGAGAAAAGTAAAGCCCAGAATGTTAAAGTGCTAAACTTGCTCATATTTAAAAATCTAATTGTTGACAGAACTGGGAATTTTGCCCAGGTTTGCCTGACATCAGTTTGTGCTTATTCCTCTGAGATGTGTTTACTCCCTAACTTGCACTAGGCAAGATATTAGTTTTGCATATGCTAACCAATTAACTAACTGGACAAGCATGCATTCCTAAACCATTAAACATGGCAAAGTCTGCATGTGGGAAACTTGGAGATCTGCCTTTGGTTATAAATTCTGAAAATACCACCTGTAACTTAAATATTTGCACATGTAGAGAGTGACTGTGGGAAATTTATCTCTCTATTTATTCTCTGGATTCTGTGAACTTAACATAAAAACTCCTCTGGTTTCCTCATACCCTCATCCATCCACACCCTGGGATAACCAAAGGTATTTCTCTACAATTAAAGAAATGAAGTAAGTTGGGTTGCCCACATAGCAGAGAGAGTTTGGAAGAAAAGAGGGCAGAGAAGACAAACTTGAGTGATAAACAATACAACCTAAACAAAAATGGTGGAGAGACTATGGCTGTTCCCTAAATGTGATTAAAGAATAATGTTTAAGAGTTGGAAAAGTAGAATCCAAATAAATGATTATTTATGTGCCAAATAAATGGATGCAAAATCAATCTAGAATGACAAATTTTAGATCTGCCAGATCAGGGGTTTGACATTTCTTGTAAACCACAAAAATATCTCACTGTAATGAAGAGAATGGAAACAGTGGTCCCTATGCCAGCCTCCACATTTTTTCCTACTTCATACTCAGGCTTCTCTTAACTAAAAAGCCAAAGCCTTATTGACATGCAGAGGTCTATCGGATTTAGGTATTTAAAGAGCCCAACTGAATCCACAGGTTGGTGAACAGACTCTGAGTGAGTGTAGAGGCCTGGGAATTTCTTCACAGGGGGTACCACTTGGGCTCCTCAGTAATACCTGCCTTGTGTTCCCTAGGTGAGCATGATCCTATCGAATGAGAGAACAATGCCCAATAAAACGGCGAATTTCCCTGCATGTTGGAGGTCGATGCAAAGTTAGAATTTAAATTTCCTACAAGAGAGAAATAATTGCAAATACCTTTTTCTCTAAGTCTTATGTCTTAAACCTAAAAGAATTATGGATTTCCTTTTACTGGACCCTTAAGCGATATCAAAACAAAGTTAGGCAACATTAAACTTTCAATGAAAATATTAGAAACCCAGTGTTTGGTAAGGCTAAATATTTGGATTTGCTCTAAATAGCAGGGACTAGCTTGATCCACAAAAGATCAGACAAAAAATGATAAATAAGCTTTTTTTTCCCTTTGAGCTATGTCCTCTTCATAATAAACAAACCAAGTATATCCACAAGCAGAACCTTACAAGGCTCTCAGAGATGGGAGAAGCTAAGGGTGAACATCACGTGTTGTATGGCCTGTCCCACGGGAAGTGGAAACCATACAACCACCAGAGTAAGAAGCAATGGCTTAAGGGAAAGTCATTACCTTCTGCTTTCACCTTGATTAAAGCAAGTTTTCATTTTGTATGAAGATGCTTAGATCTGGCAATGTCACCTTAAAACTACATCAAAAAGTTGTAAATGAACCAGGATTAAAGAGGAAAAAATTATACAGGAAACAATTTGTCCTTCTTCCTACACTGCTAGTATTCCAGATCACAACGACAAACCTTTTAATGTTGAAATACACTGAAAAAATAGTAATGCATCCTTATGAAGGAATTTCTGTTGAACAATATAGTGAATCTTGTAGATAGGAATTACATCTACTTAGTAGCAGCATCTGAAAGTAATTAATCAAACCTGTGTTTTTCTGAGGTTTTTTAAAAAGGTAAAAAGATCAAGCCAATAACATAGGAGTTCTTACTGAAATTTTAATTCTCTATTAGATTTCACATTAAAAATGAATTTAAAAATTTTTAGTACTAGGTTTCCAGCACCGCCTCAAGTTGTGTTTGTCCTATGAGGTAGTATGCAAATCATATCAGTGATGTAATGATCTCAGATTGGTAACTTTCCTTAAAATGTTGGTGCATTCTACTTCATTCTGAGTTGAAGTTTCATCCAATTTCTAGAACAAGCAAAATCGTTCAAGTACATATTCACTCAATATTGAGTATCTACTATGTGTTTAGCAATACGCTAGGTGTTGGGAATACACACAAACTCACAGTTTGAGGGAATAGACAGGCATATAAGCAAGTGCAATTGATGAGGTGTGTTCTGTACTGTATAAAGTGTAGCTCTAAGTAAGCTTAACTATTGGAAAGGGTGTCATCCCGAATCTCCCCTAAGCTTCAGTAGCCCTTATCCCCTTACATGCACTGAAAGCAAATCTTAACTGAGAAAAAGTACGCATTACCCTAAAGAAATCTAAGAAATAAAGAGCTGCTTTTTCCATCATGTGGCAACAGAATATCCAATTAGTTATAAAAAATGTCCCAAGAAGTTTACCTCACCATGACAGAAAAATGATATGCTCCATCTTCTTTTACTCACTAGTAAGTCCCATTTGTTCTTTCATGTCTCTTTTCTATCATTATTTATTCTTTCTGCTTTTATAAACATCAGTCCAGAGAACTAGTGGAGATGATCCAAGACATGAGTGTATCTGAGTTCTCGTTCTGTCCCTGGGAACATTATCTGGGAGGGACAGAGTAAGGACCGAAAGTGAGGCTGACCCCTTTTGACCAAGTTGAGATTCTAAGCCCTTGTAATCACCGGAGTCCCAGATGCCAAAGTAAGATCGCCCTTACTCCCTTATCATATGTCTATTTGTTCATCCATTTTATTTGCGTAAGGCTCTGTTGTAGCTACTTCCACTTTTTTATTAAAGTGACAAATGTCAGTTTTGGAGAGTGAGGAGGTACATAAGAGTGATGGAAGATTAAAAAGAGATGTGAAATAGCTGTCTCCATTGTGGCCATAAAAATTTTAAGTATTCATAATTCAGTCTCTAAATGTGCCCTGGTATTCTTTTTAAAAACTTAGTTCCCCCCACCCCCCAGCTTTGTCACTCTGCAGCTCCTATCACACATCATGAGAAAGGTGGGAACATGTGGGAAGACAGCTTTCTTATGTGCTCATATAGGTCTGTAACACTCTGAGGGAGCTAGTCTGTAACCCTGAGCAAGCCATTCTCACTTTGGAATGTGCTTCATCTGTTAAAGACACATAACAGTTCCTGCTGTGCCATCTTTGTATAATTTACGGATTTATGATCCTTTAGTATCCACTTACTGTGTTCTATGTACTATGTTAGGGTACAATGATACATTCAATAGGCACATGAAGAAGTAAGATAATAAAATGTGACTATGCCACAAAGGTGCAGCACTACAGAAGCACATTGCTATGATGGGGAGACCTCCAAGTTTACATTATATTTTAGTTGTGAAAGTCGAGTAGGTGATAACTGAGTTGAGCATGGAGTAGGAATAAGATGCCATCAATAAAGAAGGAGTCAAGATAAACAAAAGCATGGAAAGCAAATATCATATTCAGGTGACAGCAGATAATTCAGTATAATTGGATACCAGGGTGGGGTGAGGCAAAGAAAGAAAAGATTATGCTATAAATGTAGGTTGAAAATTGAATGCTTTACTTATAATTGTAATGATTATATTACATAGGCAGGGTGGGGTAAAAGCAGGTTTATAGTTTTTATGGAAAAATAACACAATGATTAATAAATAAGAATACAAGAATAAATTCTGTTTCTCATACTCAAACTGTAAGCTTACTTTTGCCCCACCCTGTAGAGTACTGTATTATATATTCCTTATACCCACATATTTATATAACAATTGAATCTATGGGTTAGTAAATGTTAAATGTTTTAAGAGTTAAACTCAAAATGTTTAGGAAATTGTCAAACTTTCTAAAAAAGATGCATCCCATTGTAAATTGTATTTTGGGAAGCTATATTGACATTGTCAAGGATGGATTAAAAGGTGAAAATAAGCAACAGTGATAGTAAAAAGAAAGAAATCCCAATAGAGTTGTTGTAGGGATAAGAGAGATTCTGGATGTATTTTCTAATGTATGTGTCATTATTAGAGGTTAGTATTCTTGATTTTATTTAACTGGCAATGCTTTTTAATTAATGTTTCCAAAGGTGAAGACTAAACTTAGATTTGATTATCACTGATGCATGGAAGAGTCTGTGGATACTCCCCTATTCAGTCCTATACTCTATTAGTTATTTTTTAGGCTTTTCAAAGTATTCCTGAGAATAATAGTAATTCTAACTTTCAATGTTCATGAATAAATAAAAGAAAAAGAATATTGAAATATATGCATGTACAAAGGCTGAAGAGTAGAGATATAAATTATAGTAGTTGTGTTAGGGTGGAAGGGCTAAAATTTAAATCTCACCTCTGCTTTCAAAGTGTTAACTTTCTGAGTCTCAGTTTCCTTAAACAACAAAGGAAGCTACCCGATAGTACATCCCTCAGAGAATTGCATGGGAAATAACTTAGAATTATTTTAAAAGCACTTAAAAGAATGTCTTTGGAAGTTCTCCATAAATATTTGATGAAGTATTATGTAATGTTTTGGTAATAGTCTTATAAATGTATCTGAATATATGAAAGTTAATTCCTAAATGTCCTATATTATGAATATTATGCCATAACTTTGGAACATTCCATTCAACTTTGCTTTTAACTGACTACTTAGTATATATTTGATTTTTGAACACTGTCACTTTCATACCTATTCAAAGAAGTAACAAATAATAACAGTAGTAGTGCTTAGCATTTATAGAGCACCATAAACAAATCTAGGCACAGAGACAGGTTGAGGGAGGAGAAGAGGAGAGGAGGTATGGAAACCTGAGTCATCAAGAAAAAGAAGTGTGGGTTCCAGGGAAAGTGGTGAAAAAAACCCTGGAGAGCGGGCTTTGAGGAATAGATACAAAACCCTAGTGAAGCACAGAGTGTATGTGTGTGCTTAGACAGATGGGTCTTGAGATATTTTTGTTGAATTCGACACCCAGAGTATCACAGGTCCCGCAGAACATTTTTTGTTCTGACACGTGGAGCAAGGTCCTGGGCTTCAAGGGGGCATAGCCTGTGGAGACTGATGTAGTGATATCGGGTACCTGAGTGATAGCACTGTGCACAACCACTGTTGAGCACTTGATCCCTATTGTATGTCCCTTCCTTTGGCACGCTGTCGGCCCCCAGACTCATCTCAGGGAAGAGATGGGGGGTGGCCACAAACTGACTGAGAGTAAGTTTCTGCCATCCAGATAAAATAAGGTACAAAATTAAAATTGTTCATTTATAGACAATTATAGAAAATAAACATATTTCTTGTGCATTTGAGTTGTGGACTAAGACTCATATCTGCTCCATGTGTTAACTATCTAGGTGTTAATAACTTAACCCTTTAAAACTATTTTTGAACACCAATTGAATCAAGAAATTATGGGTTTATGTGCATTCAACATTTATATTTGGAAAGATTCCACTATCATCTGGTATATCATTTTGTAAGTAGAAATCAGAAATTGAAATACAAAATATACTTTCCCAAGGTCACATAGAGAATTTCTGGCAAATTTGAACATGAAATATTTTTCAGTTACTTTGGGGAAAGTAAGCTTTCTCCAGCCTATAAACAGTTTCTTTAAACTCCAGTGTTTTTTTAAAGATTTTATTTATTTTTAGAGAGAGGGGAAGGGAGGGAGAAAGAGAAGGAGAAACATCGATAGCTGCCTCTCATACACCCCCGACTGGGGACCTGGCCCGCCACCCGGGCTTGTGCCCTGACTGAGAATCAAACCAGTGACATTTTGGTTTGCAGGCCAGTGCTCAATCCACTGAGTCACACCAGCCAGGGTGAAATTCCAGTTTTTTTTAAAGGTACACATGGATGGGTAAAAGAAGTCTAAAATATATTCAACTGAATATATTTTAATATTATTAATATTCTACTGAATATTTAATATTAAATATTCAGTACTAAATATTAAATTATTCAGTAAATATTAATAATATTTAATATTATTAATATTCTACTGAAAGGGAAATCAGAGAAAAGAGAAAAACATTTAATTGAGCATTAATTTTATTTATTGTCAACACCAAATGCGAGTGTCAGTGGTTTAGCCACAACACAATTATCAACATGTTAATCAGACAATGTTTCTTGAGATCAAACAAGCATGAAGGAAAGAAAGCCTTAAAATATTTATGACTGGTGAGAGTAAAGGGTCAGTGCTCTAGAGTTTCAGAGATGATAAAAATAATGTTCCTGGAGTAATTGGAGAAGGAATCTTGGCAACAATGGGACTTTGCCCAGGCTTCAAGAATTAGGTCTAAATGGGCCTACAGAGTGGGGACAGGCATGTGAGGTAAGAAAATGATTGGAGGAGGAAACAGCATATTATGGAAGCAGAGATAATATTTATCATTCGCCAGGAAGCTACCGCATGAACACTAACTGAACGTTGTGTTCATTTTATTATTTCAGATTGAAAGTGACAGTGACACTGACAGTGACACACTTGACAATCTCTTGTAATGGAGTTTGTTTTATTCTAAGCGAGCTGCTCTGTTCTAGAATCCCCCTGGTGTTACGGTTCTCTCTCCAGACATTTCTGTTATCTTTGTCTTTCTCTCTCTCTCTCTCTTCCCCCGTTCCCATCCTGGAAGGTGGTTGGCAGCATAGAGATGAATAAACTATTGGTGGATATGTTTGTCCTTGACCTCGAGGAGTTCACAGCTCCCTAAGAAGGAAAGAGGAAGAAAACTCACTATGATACAATCTTTAATGGAAGACAATGTAGGATGCTATAGAATTAACCAAAAAGGTCCATTGTTCAGCCTAAGGAGTTCAGGGGAGGTTCATGGGTTGATAGGTATCTTTCTGCAGGAGATTTTTAAGAGCCAAGTCTTAAGTATGGCTTAGCAAGGTCAAGGTTTGTAAGATTGCAGACAGAGGAAACATTGATTATGGACAAACAGCATGCATAATTCATCATAATGTGCACTGAGGAAGTATAGTAATCTGGTATTTGCAGATTATAAAGTGAAAGATGGAGAAAACAAATAGCAACCAGGCAATAGTTGGGCTTGTGTGGCCTCTGCATTTGTGCTTGTCTCACAGGCAGTGTGTTGCCATCAGAAGATTTTAAACAGTGGAGCAGAGAATTGCATTTAGGAGGATTATGTTTTTGGCTGGATGGAGGATAAATATGAGAAAGGAGAAGATGAAGAACTGAGTAAAACATACTATGTAATATTTCTTAATCTTACCGGATTCACACTACTTTCCCTTGTATGTATAGCCCAGATCCTGGAATCCTCTTCTGGTGCTATATTGCATTAGGCAGGCAAGATGATGAAAAATACTATTGTCAGAGAAGAGAGCAAGCAAGCTAGACATGTGGGCTTCAAGGAAGTCTCTTTTCCCTTGACTGCTAGGTGACACTCTCCAGAGTGAACCAGGGGTTTCTCAGTGTTAGGCTCAGGGTATCAGATTCTTTTTTCATTGCAATACTCCCACTCCTGAAGAAAGCTACTGTCAGTGCCCCTACATTATCAAAATGAGTGAGCTTCCTGTGAAACTGGTGCAAAATGCACAATTTACTTTCCTCTGTGTGCAGTAGAATTTATGATTACAGAATAGAAACCTTAGTGATGCCACAAAGATGTCAATGCCAGAATTTTGTTTTATCCTGTAATTGATAATATAAAATATTATAAGACATTCTCAGAGAAATTTTATGAAAATTCTATCATAGACTTTCAATTGAATGCTAGCATTTTAGAGGGATAACAGTAACTCTAATAGGCAAATGTTGATGAAAAGGCATTAACAAACCCTTGAAGGGCTTGTGGAACCTCAGATTCCCTCAGCATTATTTCTTAACCTTATTTGGCACAACTTTTGAGGTGATTGAAGTTGTTTGGTTTGCAGATTAGGGAGATATAAGGTTAGGTCATTTATTAAAATAGCTCTAAAATAAGTTTGCCAGTACAGACAGACAATTGCATTTTATTATTCATAGTAAAAATATAACTCAGTACAGTTATTTTGGTATATTTTGATTCTGATACAATAGATGTTAGGGTAATGTAGCCAAAATAAACTTAATAATTAGAATAAAAGAGTGGTAATGGAATTTTTTTACTTGAATTATTCTGGTTATTTATTTTCTTAGGATGAACTTACTGGATAACTTTGGGACATTCCATTCAACTTTGCTTTTTACTGGTTACTTAATATAGTGCAGTGAAGGCCATGGGCTTTCAGATGTCACTAGACAAAAATGAAGAAAAGGATCTTCTAATTACTAGTTTCGACAGACCTATGGAGAGCAGTCAGTAATCCTGATTCAAGATACAGATTTTTATCCCTCTACTCAGGGTCCTAATGTGCATTCCTCATGGTTGCATGTTAGAATGTTCTCTTTCTTTTTTGTATGTTTTTCAAAGAGAAAGCTGAGATTATTCTATGAGAGGATGTCTACTTTGCCAACAATTCCTATTCCACAGGGAAAGGGTGGACTGACATTGTGTAAAACTCCACAAGCTCCCACTCCAGCTCTGGTCTCATTTCCATATTGAACTCCAAATGGCCCCTTCCTGACTGCAGCTGGTGATACCACAAGAGGCTTTGTATAACTGCAGCTTAAAGGGCCAGAGTGGGCATGTGGATAAATGGAGGTAGTCAACTAACTCATCGTCAGTAGTGATCCACTCCAGTTCATAAGACTAAAATTGGTTTATTATTATTATTATCTTTGATAAGCAAATAATTTTTATTTAACAGTGTTATATATTTATTTTAAATAGCTAATGCATATACATGGTAAAAACAATCCAAACTGTAAACACAGCACAAAAGACAAAAAGGGCTTAACTGTGGTGAATATTTCGCAATGTATATATGTATTTCAAATCATCAAGTTCTACACCTTTAATATACAATTTTTCATCATCAATTATCCCTTAATAAAGTAGCACCAGACTTAGTCAACATAGAGAGAAAGAGGCCAAATCAATAGTATTTGCCTGGTGTGTGTTTTGAAGAGCTTTTTATTTTTTAACCAAATATTTGGAAAGACCACAGAGGATACACAATCTAGTTATCTGAGTCAATTTTAGTAGAATTATCCATCTTTTTCTCTCTCAACTTCACTGTACAAAGAAATATCTTTCTCTGAAGTCTGCATTTGTCCTGTGAATCTTAAACATCAAAACTCTTAGGTGAATCAGGGCATTTTAGAACATTTGGTTGTAATCCTTTGGTCCCATTTTTTTATTGTTATATTTAAAATAATGTATCTACACTCACATACATTTATATACATTGTGTGTGCATGTAAATATATAGTTGCATTGCTAATTCTTTTAGCTCAGATCTGAAATACATAATAATAGATGCTCAACAACTAATTGATTGATTAATTAGACAAGAAACATTTGAAGCAATTATCACTGTAACAAAAACTGAATCACCTTCTGTGTTTGAAATAATTACCTTAATTTTTCAGTGTGTAGCTGATCTACAACATAGGTTTCTGGGGAAAAAAAATGGTTTCTGTACTTATTAAACATTACACAAGGGAATGCTTCTTGCTTGAATCATCAGTGCTACTTACAGTGCCTCTGGGAGAATAATATTTAAAACAAACATATTGTTGAAAAAAACTTTAGTTTTATTTTTTTGACATTCTCAGTTTTTAGTGGGAGCTTTATCTTAATCTTTTATACTTGCTTGCATTGTTTCGATAAGCGCACAGGGTTTGCTTGGAGCAAATTTATTTTGGGTTGGGTCATAGCATGGGTGGAGTATAAAATATTCATAGGGAAGGAAATAAGTGATGGTAATATTACAATAAGGAATAAAAGTGCCAAAGTCTATTTTTTTATATTCACCGATGTATGGCCATGTCAGTAAAAATGATCCCCAAATTTTATTAGACGGCTGTATTATGCACTTTCTTCCTCTGCATTTTCACATATGGGGGGAAAAGGCTGCAAAAATCCCTTGAATGATGTGCTTCTTTTTGGTTGTGGAAACTAACATGAAATATTATCAACAGGCAGCCAAATCCCACAAAGCTATTACCTTTCAAGACTTGTCTCAGGGTGGTACCACTTTTGGCGGAATTCTCCACGTGTAGTTACTGTTTGCAGATTTTATGCAACTTTTATCATGTTGTTTCAATAAAAACAAGATGAATATATTAGTGAGTGTGTGTAAGAGAAAAGGACAGGTTCAAAAACTCAACTGTAATCCTTATAGATACAGTTTGCAGCTGGGCTTGACAAGGAGTCATGTGCCATATCAGGAGGGAAGATAGCAATTGCACTTAAGATGGTTTTGTTTGAGTCAAATGATCAGGCCTCTCCTGTTTTATCTTAAACTTGTGGAGACGGTTTATGTTTCTGATGAGGGCAGCCAAATAATGCAGTGGTAACCCAAGCTGGTTTATCCTCTGGCTATGGGGTATGTTACATTATACTTTACCTTTCAACCCCAGGGGATGATCTAAGTTATAAGGTGTTATGTGCTTCCCTAAACTGAGGTCCATTTTTCAGATCAGCGTTGGAAAACTTACCTTTGAAATGGGTCTTCCATCTAGCATTTGGAGAGGGTGTTTGTGAGACGGAGAGGGTAGGGTTCAGTGAATTACCATAGGTGCTTACATTTTTCCTCTAGGTTCTTTTTTTTTTCAATTTTGTTAATGTATGCTTGTCACTACCTTTGAAGTTGTTATCTTCTTCAAACTCTTTATCCCTTTTGTAGTCTGTATCTTAGTTGGTGGCACCAATTTGCATTAGCTTTTCTTTTGTTTCTTTTTTCAAAATTGTTGTTCAATTACAGTTGTCCCAATTTTTCCCCCCAGTGCTCTCCCCTGCCCTGTCGCCCTCCCAACCCCCTTCCCTGCACTTGCTCCCTCAGTCAGTCCCCACACTGTTGTCCATCACCAAGGGTCTTTTATACATGTTCCCTGACTAGACCTTTCCCCTTTTTTTCAAACTGCTAAACTGAGGGTCATTGATTCTTCCCATTCTCTATGTTTCAACTCCTACTTTCTTTTTCCATTTGACTCAAACTCCATCATTTGTTTCCCTTGAAGAATTCAAGAAGAGAGAATTAAGTCCCCTTTGACAGACTAGAAGGCTTCTATAACTGAGCTATTTCTCATTTAAACAGAAGGAAAAAAGTATAACAAAAGGGAAAGTAACCTCAAATCTTCTCAAACATTTATCTAATAAATTAAAATATTACAGAAATTGCATCTTTTCCAAGGTGATGAAAAAATAATATTTTAAAACAATTATTATTTGGTATATTATTTGGTTCTTTTGATTTCTAATACATTCTTTCCCCCTTTCTAAAAATAGTTTGTGTATTATAATGACAGTACATATATTATAGGAAATTTTAAGAGAGCAATAAGGAACATTTTTTTTCACAAAACACAGAAACCAGAGAAGGTACATAATTTTGCCTTCGATGTAAAAGAATGTACACTATTAAAAAGTAAATTGCATTGAGTTTTCTGTTATGAAAATGATGATGGAAAGAAGCATATCATATTTCAAATGCTATCCATGTAGATCTTTTCTTATAATTTAGCACAATGGACAAGCATCAGAGATTTAAAAAGTCTCTCCTTCTAAATGTTTTGCAATTATGGAATCTGAAACTATTTCTCTGAGACTTACCTCTCTCCCGTGGTACTTCACCTTCCCTGAGTCACGTATTTCAATAACCCTCACTTAAGGAACCATTGATTCCTTCTAAAATGCATCAGGAATGAAGACACTGATTTTAGTTGTTGATCAAATTTCTCCAGAGCTTACAAAGTATTTTTAGCTATTAATACTTTTAGAAATCATAATAATTCCCTTAGAAAACTAAAGCATCATTAACTAAATGTATTTGCATACCAAATAATAAGATAATGCCATAAAAGTGATAGATATGATTATCAAGACCTTAGCATAAATATGTGATTATGTAATTAAATATCTTTAGCTCTGTAGATTTTCAAATATCTAATTTATACCTTTTGAATACAGTACTATAAAAATTCTAAAATGACTTTTAACTGTGGTAGAACAAAATCACATAGGTATTTCTAATTGGAAATGTGTAATGTATTAGTTACAAAAATATGAAATCAATATTCTAGGAATAAAGTTAAAAATCTTTGTCCTTTCCTATTTCTGATTTCCACATCACCCTTTAAAGCCGCATTTGTGTTTTAGTTCATATAACTGTTGTATTCTCTTAGCATTTAAAATTTTAGGAATTTTTTTTTTCTTTTACACTGAGCCCTTTGGGTGGCTTGGCACACACTTCTTTGAGGTTTATCTTATAATTGAATCTGTGGCAAGCAAAGGAAAACATACCCCCTTTTTTTTTTCCAGGTCTGTAAAGATTAGGCACTTCCTGTCTGGATTAGCAGTTAGAGCCAAGATTACCTTGAAACAAATCAATTGGTCATTCTATATAGAAACATAAAATACATATGCTGAATAACTTCTTTCTGTGCCTCCAAAATTTCTGTAAACAGATTGTTTAGAAAGGGAGTTTCTCTTTCATGCAGGTGAATGGCACACAAATACACAGGCTGCAAAAAAACTGTACCTGGGCCTAAGTTCATGATACTTGGATGAATAAACAGGGTCACAAAAGCTGGAAATACAGGCAGTCTTAATAGGCTTCATATTTCTGCTGACTCAAGTCTAAGAAAAACAAAGGGTTAGGTGTCGATAACCAAGCATGGTGTTCTTTCCTGTGTGTGTTTAATGTAAGTCAACCATATTGTGAAAGATACCTTTACTGTGACTGCATTCATTCAGTAAAGATCACAATTATACAACTTATGAAAAGAAATACTTTAGCTCAGTTCCATTTGGTGCCATTCAATTAACCCAACTTCTGTGGTAGACACAGAGATAAGCAAGGGGCTGAAAATGTTGGGGAAAATGGGATAATCAGCTTACAGAGTATAAAGTGATATGTGACAAATATTGTAAGATAGTAAAAAAGTGCTATGAAAGACACAAAAAGTGGCCAAGGTTAATTCTGCTTGAGGAGACCAAATCCGTTGCTTAGAATCTAACAAATGGGTGCAGTTTTCACATGCACTGTTCTCAACAGCAGATAGACTATTAGCAACATCTTTTTTGTTGTTTTTAGTTGTCACATTCAAACAAGATTGGAGAGGACGGGACTAGTTCTGATACAAGTCTGTGTTTCCACTAAATTCTTTAACTTGGACCTTAAAGTCTTGCACAATTTGACTACTTGCCACATGTTCTCTGCTACTCTCCTACTTATGTTCTCTACTCCAGACCTTCTGAGCAGTTTTACAAGTTCCCTAAGTGGCCAGGCCTTTTCATGTTCTCTCACCTTTGTACTTACTGCTACTTCTGTCCAGGATGCCCTTCTCTTACTTATGAGTATGTATTTCTTTACAACTCAATATATTTGTAAAGTGTTCAGTGACCTCCCCCCATGACATTGATAGTTGCCAGTTGCTCTAACCTTGCTGTATCCAAAACCACTTACATTGACGTCTTTTTGCACTTTTTGTATTATTATATGGTCTGGCTACTAATTAGACTGTGAGCTTATGTTCATCCTCATGTCATCAAGTAGTTTCTAAATAAACCTAATGCATGAATGAATGAAGACTAATATCTTCCATTAAGTCTTTCTCAATTATTTGTCTCAATAATGATGTTACCTGCTATTAATTCATGGTGAACTTGTAGCTTATAAAGTTCTGAAAATCAACATTTCAAGTGAATTGTAAACATTAACTAGCCTTTGGCAGTTGGAAAATGTAAATAGAATTGTCCTTTACAAATCTATAAATGCATTTATGCAACAAGTATTTGTTGAGTGTCTTCTGTGTTCAAAACCCTGTGCTAGGTAATATGAGAGATACAGACAAAATACACACAGAATGCTCAGTCAATATTTATATGAAACATAATAATATCCATATAATAGGGATACCAGAAGGAGAAGAAGAAGAGCAAGGGATAGAAAACCTATTTGAAAAAGTAATGATGGAAAACTTCCCTAATTTGATGAGAGAAAAAGTCATATAAATCCAGGAAACACAGAGAGTCCCAATCAAGAGTAACCCAAAGAGGCCAACTTCAAGACATATCATAATTAAAATAGCAAAATACCAAGACAAAGAGAGAATCTTAAAAGCAGCAAGGGAGAAATGGGAGTAACATACAAGGGAGCCCCAATAAGGTTATCAGCTGACTTCTCAATGGAAACACTCCAAGCCAGAGGAGAATGGCAAGAAATATTCTAAGTAACAAGAACCAGAGGCCTGCAACCAAGGCTACTTTACCCAGCAAGTCTCTCAATCAAGAAAGAAGGCCAAATATTTATAAAATGAAGGTTTAATAAAACAATAATGGGACATGAGGAGGAATGGAATAGTTGTCTTAGGAATTCAGAGTAAAGAGAAGAGCACCATCATTCTTTTTTAAAATGTTTTTAAAATGATTATGATGAAAGAAAACACATAACATGAAATCCATTCTTTTACCAAATTTTTTTGGTCTATACTATAGTATTGTTTACTATAGACACAATATTATACAATAGATCTCTAAAATAACTTCATCTTGTATGACTGAAACTTCATATTCCTTGACAATAACTCCCCATTTCTTTTCCTTCAAGTCCCTGAGAACCATAAGTTTGCCTTCTGCTTTGATGAGTTTGACTACTTTAGATACCTCATAGACGTGGGATCATGCAGTATTTGTTCTGTGAATGGCTTACTTTACTTAGTGTAGTGTCCTTAACATTCATCTATGCTGTCGCACAGGATTTTTTCTTTTGTATGTCTGAGTAATACTCCATTGTATGTACATATTACATTTTCTTCATCCATTCATCTGTCTGTGGGCACATAGGTTGCTTCTACCACTTGTTTTTTTATGAATAATGCTTCAGTGAACATGGGAGTATAAATATACCTTTGAGATCCTGATTTTAATTATTTCAGATAAATACCAATTGGGGGAGATTATTGGATCATATGGTACATTTATTTTTCATTTTTTGAGGAACCTCCATACTACTATTTTCCCATAAAACTGTACTATTTTACATTCCAATCAACAGTGTACATGGGTTTTGATTTCTCCACATCTTGCCAAATCATGTTATTTTATCTTTTTGATAATTGCCACACTACCAGGTATGAGGTGATATTTTATTATGCTTAAAATTAAAATGATCAGTTCCCTGAAAATTAATGATGTTGAGCATCTTTTCATGTACTTATTTGGCATTTGTATGTTAACTTTAGAGAAATGTCTATTCAAGTCCTTTGCCTATTTTTTAATTGGCTTATTTTATTTTTTTGTTATTGAGATAGAGGGGATACTTACATATTTTGGATATTAACCCCTTATAAGATACATAGTTTTTCACTTTTTTCTTCCATATCACAGGTTACCCTTTCATTCTATTGATTGCTTACATGCTGTGCAGAAACATTTTATCTATTTTCACCACTCTTATTCAACATGGTACTGCAAATCCTAGCCATAGGAATCAGACAAGAAAAAGAAATAAAAGGCACCCAAATTGGAAAAGAAGAAGTAAAACTGTTATTATTCACAGATGATATGATACTGTATATACAGAACCATAAAGATTCCACCCAAAACAAAATAAAACAAAACAAAAGAACTATACTAGACCTGATAAACGAATTCAGTAAAGTAGCAGGATAAAAAATAAATATTCAGAAGTCAGTTGTATTTTTATACATCAATAATGAACTATTAGAAAGGGAAACTAAGAAAACAATCCCATTTACTATTGTAACCAAAAAGGTATCTAGGAATAAGTTTAGCCAAGGATGTGAAAGACCTGTACTCAGAAAATTATAAGACACTGAAGAAAGAAATTAAAGAAGATACAAATAAGTAGAAGCATATACTGTGTTCATGCATAGGAAGAATTAACATAATTAAAATGTCCATACTACCCAAAACAATCTATAGATTCAATGTAATTCCTATCAAGATACCAATGGCATATTTCATCAAACTGGAACAAATACAGTCATACCTCAGCACTCATCTGCTTAAGATCTTGTCAAACCCAGTACCCATCACATTTTGATGAAAAAAAAAATATTTCAGCACTCGCTCAAAACCAGTCACTTTCTAAAACTTGTATGAGTCATGATGCTGCCCCACAAGAGGAAATGCTTCATCACCATCATTCATCACTTGCTCAGCACTTGGTTCTCCTCCCTCGCCATGAAACAGAAGTTGACACATCAGCCTCATGGTACCTTGTGAAAAGTGCAGAACCTCAACATGTTTGTTGTTACTGTCTTGTATTTTTATTCATATTAAGTGCTAATTATGGGTTGCATAAAGGTTAAGAGTGATAACACTAAACCTAAAGGGCAGTTAATAAGAACCAGGATTACAAAAGAAAAAAAGAGCTTGTAGCTAAGTATGAGAGTGGCGTAGATGTGACTGATATCACTCTTATGTTCAAGATGCTGAGATGACGACAGTGAGAAATAAAGAAGCAATTAAGGCAACCAGTGTTGCTAAAGGTAAAGTTTGTGAGTAAGCAACATGCACAGACATTGGAAGAAGTTGAAAAATTGCTTTACATATGAATTAATGAAAACCAGTTAGTGAGTAACAGCATTTATGAGCAATGATTTGAAGAAAGTTAGACAATTGTCTTAAAAGACAAGCCTGGAATAAGCGGTGAGGTCACTGAAGTGTTTAAAGTCAGTCATGGATGGTTTGATACATTTAAAAAGAGACCTGGAGTTCACAGTGTGGTGAGGGATGCAGAGGCAGCCAGTGCCAACAAGGAAGCTGCCAAAAGCTATGTCACCACATTTAAGGAGTATGTAGAGGCTGAGGGTTTTGTCCCCCAACAAGTGTTGCAACGAGATTGGTGTGTTCTGGAAGAAAATGCCTGGTAGAACCTACCTCACTCAAGAGGAAAAGGCATTGCCAGGGCACAGGCTGATGAAGGACAGGCTAACCCTATTGGTGTGGGGAATGCTAGTGGGGATTTAAAACTTAAGCCTCTACTAGTGTATCACAGTGAAAACCTGCAAGTTCTGAAGAGAAAGAATATGATATAAAGCAAGTTAAGTGTGATACAAAGACAGAAAACAGAAGAAACCCCTGAGAAATCACCTGAAATTGTCTTGGAAGAGAACTCCTCTTCCAACAATTAACCCCTCTCCTCCTCCTCTTCTCTACCTTGCCACCATCCCATTACGCCAGGAACTCCTCTCAGTGCAGGTAAAGTTAAATTACTTTTATGTAACTAATTGCTTTTTTACCCATCTCTGTTTAGGTTTAAGGTTTTGTATTATAAAACAACCTCATTACTTAATATTAGCCCAGTACAATGTGAAAGCTCTTGGGAACTTTCACAAATTATTTCTAATTACATTATTTCTTATGGGAAAAATGTTTTCGGTACTTGTTGGTTTCAGCATTCATCACAAGTTCCAGAACAAATTAACAATGAATACTGAGGTACTACTATATTCCAAAAACTTATGGAGAATCACAGAAGATTCCAAATAGCCACAGCAATGTTGAGGGAAAAAAGAATAACTTGGAGGAATCATGCTACCTGATATTAGACTATACTACAGGGCCATAGTAAATCGAAACAGCATGGTGCTGGCATAAACACAGGCATAGATCAGTGTAACAGGATAGAAAGCCCAGAAACAAACCCAAGTCTTTATTGTCAATTAATATTTGACAAAGAAGGCAAGAACGTACAATGGGGTAAAAACAATGTATTCAGTAAATGGTGTTGGGCAAATTGGAGAGGCCTGTGCAAAAAAAAATGAAACTAGACCACCTTCTTACACCATACATCATAATAAACTGAAAATGGATTAAAGACTTAAATGTTAGTCTCAAAACCATGAAAATCCTAGAAGAAAACACAGGCAATAATTTCTCATAGCAATGTTTTTTTCTGACATATCTTCTCAGGCAAAGGAAAGAAAAGAAAAATAAACAAATGAAACTACATCAAACTTAAAGTTTTTGCACAGCAAAAGAAACTATCAACAAAATGAAAAGTCAACCTACTGAATGGGAGAACACATTCACCAATGATACTGGTACATATGATAAAGTGTTAATATCAAAAATGTGTATAAAAAACTTTAAAAACTCAACACAAAAAAAGCAATCCAATTAAAAAATGGGCAAAGGATCTGAATAGTCACTTCTCCAAAAAGGACATACAGATGGCCAATAGACATATGAAAAGTTGCTCGATGTCATTAATTGATAGATAAATACAAATTAAACCACAATGAGATATCACCTCACACCTGTCACAATGGCTATCATAATAAATCAACAATCACCCTGCCCTTGCACAGCTGATCCTCCATGGAGGGCAGAGGTTGGTGGTAAGTGGTCACCCAGTCCTTGCAGCTGACTGGCCTGGGTAAATCCCTCTCATTGATGTGCCAACAGCAACCAAGGCTCAACTGGTAGAGGAAGGTGTACTCAGCCCACACGATGGGTGCGCCTTGAGTACCCAGCTTGGGTGATAGGGGAGACTGTGCCACTGGACCCTACAGGACACCTACTACATGAGGCCACACTACCAAGACTCAGAGTCAAAGCAGCTCTACCTAATACATAGAAACAAACACAGGGAGGCTGCCAAAATGAGGAGACAAAGAAACTTGGCCCAAATGAAAGGAAAGATCAAATCTCCAGAAAAAGAGCTAAACAAAATGGAGAAAAGCAATCTATCAGATACAAAGTTCAAAACACTGGTTATAAGGATGCTCAAGGAACTTAGTGAGAACCTCAACAGCATAAAAAACAAAGTTTCCTCTCAATCACATGGCACTGTCCTTGGGAGGGGAAACTATGTGACAAAGTGTTCCAAATTTTCCTACTGGCTTTGATGTGTCTGGCTTTGCACTTGCATAGGATACAAGAGCTTTTTAACTGGTTTCTTGATTTCTCACAAAGAGATGGGTCTGTGCAAGGTTGTTGAATTGATATCTCCATGGGAAGAAGGAGAGTCTGTGGCTTCTATTCTGCCATCTTGCTGATGGCACTTGGAGCACCATTCTTTTCAATGACTCCAGGTTAAGAGAAAACCTTGAACTTTGAAATCATACTTTGCTACTTACCAATTTATAAACAAGACTTCTCTGTGTCTCAGTGCCCTACTTTGTAAAACAGAGACGTGTCAAGTCACTTTTCGAACAGTTGTGAGGAAAGTCCCTGGCAGAGAAATTGTCTTTTTTTTTTAATCCTTCTCCCCAAATGTCTAGAAGGTTAAATGTAAAACATTAATGAATAGCTAACTCTGAGGTAGTCAAAGTGTGATTTTATGTATGGTTTTGTATTTCTTTCTGTATATTTTAATTTTCCTTCATTGACTATAAATTTTTAAGTTCTATAATATTTAGGTTCCTTTTCTATTTGAAACTTCTGTTCTGGCCTTATGCAATCCATGTACTGATTCCCCAAAATTACTTTTCCTACATTTTTTAAAAAATGAAGACCTGTCCAATCCTGTTCTAATACTAAAAGAGGCATTTTCATAATCAATATATAAGCTTAACAGTAAAGGGCTTGTGGCTTTTTGTTTTGTATAAAAGGTCTCATTTTCATTGATGAGGACAATAGGCAGTTTTATTTTTAGCAGTAAGCAGATTAAGAAGACACATCAATATCTATGTTTTACTGAATGATCCTATCAGAGGCTATTTGGAAGAGGTCATATCGGAAAGACATTGATTTTAGCCCCAGCACTCAGAGTGTATTGGAACCATGCAACTGGACTGCCTCAAAACAACTAATCTTACTTACTTTTCTCTCCCTGATCCTATCTACTCTGTGTTGTATGTATTTTTATATTTATAGAACCCTCATAAGCGAATTGTTCTACAAAGCCGATTTTCTGCTAGGCAGGATCTTTGTCTAGGTGGGTTTAGCTCTCACGTAATCGTTCTTTGTTCCCTAATGTGTCTGCTGGGCCTTTCTAGTTTACAGAGCTTTCCTTTACCTCATTGCTCCTTGCTGTGAACCAGTAAGGTAGTCAGGCCTCATAATAACCCATTTTAGCAATGAAGAAATATGATTTCACAATAATTCATAATGAAAAGTAGTAGGAATGGAATCTAATTCTTTTATTTCCACAGATTCCAAATCTAGTGTTCTTTACCAGTATCTGTACTGCCTCCCCTACCGTTTACCATGCTCATAACTACCGTGTTCATTATTATCATCCTCACCAAACCAGTCTGGTTGACCAAATCATGAAGGCCTGGTTCAGGTTCTACCTGCTCATATACCTGCCCCTGACACTGCGTGGTCTAGTGCAGATTCTGTTTCACCCCTTATGCAAAGCCACTGCCAGGTGGGCAGTGGCAATAGGAAGAAGTAGAGAAAGCTTATTTTAACAATAGCTGGAATTTATATAAAAATAATCACTGTATCAATTCATTGTATCCTTTTACAAAGGCTATTTTTGAGGTTCAAATTAGACTAGTTTCAGCAGTCTAATTTTCACCTGTCAGGAGAGCCGGCCTTATAGAGAGTGTTGCTATCATTCCTGCCTAAACTGCTCCAAATGGAACAGAGGTGGCGACACTCTCGGAACTGGGAAACTTTCCAGTCTGTGAAAGATCTAGAAGTAGTATTATCTATCTATAAAGATCTCTGATATCTATCTATAAAGACAGAGAACCTTGTTCAAAATGGTTTAAAGGCAGAGCATCTTGCTTTCCCCGCTATTGCTCTTGGCCTTTTGATGCTGGATGAAAAATGGAAACATGCTCTGAAGTTCTAAGAGTGCTCCCCTTACACATTTTTGTACACTGAACTCAATTTAATATAAAATATTTGGAATATTGGTATCATAACTCTTAATCCCAAATTATGGAAAATTAAAGTTATGAAAACTTTATTTTTCATAAATGTATTTCTTTTATTTCCCTTGGAAACTGAAGTTACGGGCTTGTTTTTAATATGGAATATAGAATCATAGTTAAACCTCTGAAAATTATAGTAGTATTATTTTAAAAAATACCATTATTTCATTATTATATCAAATGATAATAACAACTTACATTTATTAAACATAAATATGGCCTTTATTGGTTAGGTCCTTTACATGCAGACTTTAATTCACGCAACCATTATTTGTTGTTTATATTATTATTCACCTCTAAAAATGAGGAATGTTTTCTTAAAAAATGATGTCTCAAATATGAATGGTCATTATGATAAAGCATTTACATATACAACATGGCACTCACCCTCATAGTGTAGACCATGTTCCATTGGCTGCAACTTCATCACATGGCCCCACAAAACTGAGCAAACGGAAAAGAAGTCTGTGCACCATGCGGAAAAGGAAACGACATGTGGATAGCATGCCATTGCGACTGCCACAGTGTTGTTTTACATGCTAAAGAAATAATAATTTCAGTACTTGAGAAAATGGAAAAAGGCAATAATATTGTGTTCATATTCATGCTTAAAAATAGCATACCAAAACAAACAAGGAGAGTATGTGTAAGAAAAAGTTTAAATTAAATTAATTAATGAACATAAATGCAAAATTCTTAAGTGAAATATTAACAAACTGAATCCAACAATGTAAAATGAAGGTAATAATACATCATGATAAAGTTGTATTTCTTCTAAGATACAAAGTTTGTTTAAAAGTAGGAAATGAATATGAACTGATTGAATGTAAAAATATATAAAATAGCATCTTAATATAAGCCCCTCAAAGCCTTTCACATACAATTTAACATCCGTCCATTCACAAACATGACAGTTAATAGTAAGTAACCAACCCCTACCCCTTTTTTCTAGGTTCTGAGAAAGACTCCTTTATCACTCTTTATGTTCAGCATTGTACTAGAGACCCGAGACAGTTCTATAAGACAAGGAAAGTAAGTAACATGTATAAAAATTATGAAAGAAGAAACAAAACTGTCATTAATTACAGATGACACATAGTATATCTAAGAGAATAAAACACCAAAAGAATAAATTGTTTGAAATAAGAGAGTAGCAAATGTGTAGATGTAAAATCAGTGTACAGTTATCTGTTGCATTTTTAATACAGCAGCAACAAAGAGTTAAAAGTGAATATTTTAAAAATATACTATTAACATTAGTATAAAACTTAAAGTAACTAGAAATGAATCTAACCACATATGTCCAAATTCTGCATAGAAAGACTTGCAGAATTCTATTTAAATGCTTCTATAGAGACAAATAGATAGATCACATTCGTGGCATGGAAGACTCAATTTGTGAATGTGTCATTTTCCCTCTAATTGATCTAGAGAGCCAGCGCATTTAACGTTTTGATCTTTTCATGGAATTTGGAAAAATGAATGAAAAATTATGGGACACGAGACAGGACCCAAGCCATCAACACATTCTTTAAAAGCAAGTTGGGGGAACTGGTCCTAGCAGACATGAAGATTTAGAAGGTTTAGTATGCAGTTGTGCAGGGCTATAAAAATTGTCAAATGAACAGAAAATTAACCTCAGTAGAAATTAAATGCTTAAAAGGCATTTGGAATTTCACTGAGGTAGTATTGTAGATTATTGAAGAAGCCTGGACTTTTCAATAAATGGAACTAGGATAGTTGGTTATTTATATAGGAAAAAATAAAATTGGATCGCTACCATCTAAAAAATTATTCCAGTTGACTTTCCATTATAAATTTGAAAAACAGGTTATAAAAATACAGGGGTAGACAAAGGTAGGTTAATAATAATAAATAATTCAATAATGAGTAAGTAAATAGTAATACAAGAATAAACTGTTTCAAGCACTCACAACTGTAAACCTACTTTTGCCCACCCATTTACTAGCGGTTAATATAGTAAAATATTTTTATATCCTTGGGATTTTATAAAACACAGAGACTGTAAACTATAAAGGTAAGACTAATAAATTTCCATTAAAATTAAGAACTTCTCTTCACCAAAAGATAACATAAAGAAACTGAAAATGGCCCTGGCTGGGTAGCTCTTTTGGTTAGAGCATTGTGCCACATGCCAAGGTTGCACGTTCAATCCTCAGGGCACAAATAAGAATCAACCAATAAATGCATGGATAGATGGAACAACAAATCAGTCTCTCTCCCTCCCTACTGCCACCCCTTTCCTTTTCCTCTAAAATCAGATAAAATTAAAAATAAGAAACTGAAAATAGAATTTAGAGAGTGAGATTATTGCAAACATATAATTTACAGCAAATTATTGAAACATAAAAAAGAATGAATATAACAGGATAAGAGATAGCCCTTTAGAAAACCAGGCAAAAGACAGAGTCAGGCACTTTGCAAAAGGGAAAATACTAATGACCAATAGACTAAGGGAAATGTACTCAATTCCATTAGTAATCAGGGGAATGCAAATGAAGACTGCCAAATGTAAATGTCACCAATAGAATTTACAGAATTTAAATGTCTAACAACTTGGATCAAATGAGGCATAGGATTAGAGTATTCTGAGAGTAAGGAAATCCACTGAAGAGTTGAAAGCAAGGATGTAATGTTATCAAAGTTCTATAAAGCTTCCTCTAAATGCTATATGGAACCTGGAAAAGAAAATGGTTGACTCTGTCAAACATTGGTGAGGATGTGGAACAAAGAGAATTCTTACTCTTTGCAGTGGTCAGTTGACAGCACCAATTTAGAAAATAGTTTGACATTTTTCAGCATATTGGAAAATATATATTTCTTATGATCCTAGAATTCCAATCTTGATCCATATTATAGAGAAATTTTTATTCACTTCTCCCTAAAAACTCACACAAACATTTTCAGAGCAACTCTGACATAATAGTCTGAAATGCAAACAACCCAAAAGTCCATCTATTGTAGACTGGATAAATAAATCATGGTATATATACATATATTATAATAATGTAATATGTAGCAAATGAACAAATTACAATATACATCAGCATGGAAGAACATTCCATCAACATAACGTTGAGTGAAAGAAGTAGTTACAGAATATATACAATATGATTCCATTTTAACAAAGTTCTAAGCAGGTAAAGCTATACAATTTCTTGTTTAAATCTGCATGCATAGAAGGAAAGGAAATAGTTATCACACAGGTAGTATTATGATTACTTATGTAAGGAAGGAAGGAAATTTCACTGGGAGGGACGTACAGGAGGCTTCTAAGATGCTAAATGTGTTCTATTACTTAACCGGATGAAGGCTCTAAGGGTGATTATTTTTATTCTTTAAATTGTGTATTTTTATATATGCTTCTGTATATATAATACATTTTATAAGAAAAAAGCTTTGTAGATTTAATTATTTTTTGTTGGAGTATGTCCAACAATTTCTTTTTCATGGTGTGAAATTTAAAAAAAATGATGTTACTAAGATCTAGTGTTATTCTCATTGAAAATTTAAAAGCCATAAAACATAATGGAAAATGTAAAAATGGGCAATATATGAATTGTGAGTTATTTTTATTTTATACAAAGTAATAAACATGAGTCCATGTGATTATTTCTGTTACAGTTTTGAAATTATTTGTGCCAGAATAAAATGCTTTTCTGGTGGTAGTACTCACAAGAATGCATTTCACAAGGATCTAATAATTAAACATTTACCTGAATGTTACATAGTTATGGCAGTTAAAATAATGTCTCCACTTCTACTCTGGAAATGGTTAATTTAACTAAACTTTTTATTTGATTTGATATTTGAAATTTATTATTTAAGTATCATATAGTGAATGATAGTAAAAGAATGCAAACACTCTTTACATCTGTATATAACATTATTGCATACAAATCACTCTCATGAGAGAGTAACAAGTAACATTTCTTTAGGAGCATGCATGATATCACTTCTCACAAGCACCATAGGAGTGATATACTATTATTATTTTGTTTCAGTGTGGAAACATTATGTTTCAATATTATCATTTGGGGGGAAATTAAGACTTGAGTAACTTCCCAACTCAGAGAAGGACAAATACTGAATGATATTGCATATTTATATGTGGGATCCAAGAAAGACAAACTTGGAGAAATAGTATAGTGGTGGTTACCAGGGCCTGTGGGGGGTGGGGAGGGTAGAGGAAATAGGCGATACTGGTCAAAGGGAAAAATCCAGCTTTAACTTGAACACACTTAGGGATCTAATGCATAGCATGGTGGTTATAGTGAGTAATACTATTTCACACCAATGTTTGCTAAGAGAGTAGATCTTTATTATGTTCTCACCGCAAAAAGGTAATGGTAACTGTGTGACTGCATGGAGGTGGTAGCAATCATTTTGCAATTTATAAACGTATGAAATCAACACATTTTACTTCTGAAACTTTCACAATGCTATGTGTCAATTACATCTCAATGAAGCTGGAAGAAAAGGAAATTAAGTAACTTTTCTAAATTACTTATGAACCAGGTAGAACCTCAGAACCTGGACTTTGAGGTAATTTCAAACTCTTAGGCTGTCTCAAACCAGAACCCCGACCCCCTTTTTTTAAATTACTGCAGGGGCTGAAACCTATCATTTGGGAGCTGTCAAAGACTTGTCCACCTTCCACCCCTTTGCACAGTGTTAATTTTTTTTAAAGATTTTATTTATTTATTTTTAGAGAGGGAAGGGAGAGAGAGAGAGAGAAACATAAATGTGCGGTTGCTGAGGGACATGGCCTGCAATCTAGGCGTGTGCCCTGACTGCGAATCGAACCTGCGATGCCTGGTTTGCAGCCCGCACTCAATCCACTGAGCTATGCCAGCCAGGGCGTGTTAATATTTTTTTAAAGAAATGAATGCTTTTGTGAGTGCACTTGCTTATCCCAAGTCTAACAGGGCCCATCCTCCTCTTGCCTTGCTGATAACATTTCCGTGACCCCCTAAACTCCTGCACATGTTTGGATTGTCCTCTCTTTTACCAGCTCTTTTTTTCTCAACAGCTGTTCTTTATAATTATTTTCTAAGATAGGTTTAAAAAAGTCACACTTCATAGGTGGACAAACCAATTTCCAATGATGTTATGACCAGAGTATTGAAATTGTTTTATTTCTAAATGCAAAGGTTCTCAAGATATAGGAAAATTCAATCAGAAAATGAAATCTGATCCCTCCGCTCCCACATTAGAATTAATTTATCAGATTCTTCCTCTGCCTGGGAGAAAATAAATACATGAACTTCACTGCTGTCACAGACATCCTGGTTTTGCTTTCATCTTAATTAGTGGATCTTTTGCCCTCTTTGGAAAAAGAAACTTAATACCATCCCAGAGGAAGGGATTTTTCCTCCCTAGATTTCCTGATGTGAAACCCATTCTTCTAATGTTTTCCATCATCATAGGGTGTGACAATTCCAAACAACACGTGTTCTCTCACTACTCCAAGAAACAAAGAAAAAAGAATAACTTTTTTCTTAGTTCATTGAAAATGATGACTTTACTACTATTAGATGTTTACCTCAGATGATGGAAACAAAACATTTCTCAATCTGTGAGAGAACTATTACTTCCAGCGTACATGTGAAGTAGAGAACGGGAGGGAGGGCTAGTGAGAAGGGAAAGAGGATTTAGTTGAGAAAAGTAATGGACAAGGGCAAATTACTGGCATTCTCAAGAATAAAATGGAAAGAGCCTAGCATAATTTTAGTTAAAACATTGAGGTATTCTTTATTCCTCCAACCTCTAGATCATGATTTCAGCTTTTGTGCTTTATGTAAGACACGAAACTATCCAGTGCTGGCACAAAGCTCTTGCCTAGCTGCACAAGTATAAGGTTTCTCTGTACTTGGAAAACTAAGACGTGCAACCCTCGGTTAGCACGATCAAAGAACTGCTCTCCTATCAGCCTGAGAAAATGCAGGAAAAAATTACTGATAGGTCATTTTCCCAGGGGACTCATTTGAAAACACTTGGCAAACTTACAAAGAAACTGGAAATAGTGCATGAAGGCAAACATGCTAAGCAGGTGCCATTGAGTGTTTTAATATTAACAGTGTCTCAGAGAGGATAGCCAAATGACGGTGACTCAAGCTGATTTATCTGCAGTTGATTATTATGAACCAGGTACTGAATTTCAGTTTGAACCAGTGACTTAGTTAGGATAGCTAACACAGATTTACAGACTGCTGAAACCAAGTATTTCCTTTAAGGGAATGACATTTTCTTGCAATGTGATTAGCACAACTTCCAGAAGTTCATCACAATATGGTAACAATTTTAATCAAGGCAACTTGCCAGCTTTATAGGGAAGTGTTTTACTTCATTGAATTTCCCAAAGAAACTTTTAGAGGAAAGAGCTGAGATTTTTTTTAGTTTGTTGAGTCACTATCATCAATAAAGAAGAGAGGAATTGCTCACTTGAGTCACTGCAGTCTTAAGTAACATGCATTCACGGTGAGCTGGCTGGTGGGTGCGAACATTACCAGCTGCACTGTATTGGGAATGCTGATGGATGCCCTGAGCTTCCCCTCCCATCTCCCAAGTGCACCATTATTCTAACGTTGGTGGGCGACCCATTAGTTCTGAGAGTAATATTTTTATTAAACTAAATACATTGTATTAATTTGTTGGCTTTCCAAGCTTCCACAAATGTTCTAATTTGGGAATTTGACCTTTCCCATTTGTATATGTGTTTGTGTCTGGACTCTCTATTCTGATCCTTTAGTCTATCTGATTATAGCTGTAGTTCTAATTTATATAGTTCCTCTTACTCCTCCAAATTTTCTTAAATTCCTGGTTTCTATAGTCTTTCAAATGAATTTAAGGTTTACTTGTTACATTCTATGAAAAACTCTGCTGAGATGTTGATTGATATTGTTATAAATTTATAGATTAATTAAATTAATCGATTAATAACATCAGTAATATTGTATACCTTCCCATCACTTTCTTAGGTTCTCTTTTGCTTGCTTTAGTATGTTAAGAAACATATAGCCATTACATCTATTAGCTATATTCCTAACTAGCTCGTAAATTTTGATGCAATTTTATATAAAATATATATTTAATTACTTTTTTATTGGTTCTTACTGCATATAGGAACACTCACACACACACACACACACACACACACACACACACAGCCTGTCTAGACAGCACCCAGCTACATGATATGAAGAATAGAGGAATATAATTGAGGAAGATACAAGAAACATTGTACATAGGACAATGACACCTCAGTTCCCTTTAAAGTAAGCACCTTGGGACTTCACACAGTTCTCCCAATCACCATCAGCTGCCCCAGCATATTTCCCTGAATCTCATTGATGGTATGAAATCTCTTCCCTTTCAAAGATGACTTTAGTTTTGGGAAAAGTCAGAAGTCACAGGGTACCAAATCTGGGCTGTAGCAGGGCTGAGTAACCTGAGTGATTAGATGTTTCACCAAAAAACTCTGCACAAGACATAATGCATGAGTGGTCATGCTGTCATGATGCAACTGTCAATCACCAGTTGTCCAAAGCTGTGGACTTCTGAATCATCCAAATAGTTTCCATGGAGGAAAGAGTAGGAGCAAGTATAAAGGACACATGGGCAAAAACAAGGAGAGGTGGAAATGGGAGGGAGATGGGGAGGCCTGGGGGGGTTCTGGGATGGGAGTATAAGGCAGAAATCTGTACTTGAACAATGATTAAAACAAAGAGTATCACTTAGAGGTTTTCAAAGTATGGTCAGTCTCCTCAATCAGCAAGACCACACCATCTGGGAACCTGTTAGAAATGCAAATTCTTGAGTCCCACTCCAGTCCTACTAAGTTAGAAACTGTGAAGGAAAAGAGAGGATCCCAGAAACCTGTGTTTTAACACATTCCTTCAGGTGATTCTCAAGCATGGACACAGCCGGCTGGGCCCTCTTTATTTTACAGCAGTCTCTGCCCCTTGCATAGGTTTCTGTATTTTCTGTGCATCCACTTCTTGGTGAGCCACAAAAGTCCTTCCAAGAATATTCTGAAATCATGTGTGGTGAAAAGTGGTTGCACGAAAGGAGATAAACCTGACTTCAGACACATACCGGCTGGATCGCAGTGGGCAGAGTGCTTCACTCTTTGCCTCACAGAACATTATGTCCTTGCTTGTGGTGTGGGATAATGATACCCACCTTGTCAGATATTATTACATATATGCAAATTAAATGAGAACTTAATAGCCAGGCTTTATTGAGTGCTTACTCTGTACCAGTGTTATGTTTAGAACTTTGCATATATATGGGCTCAACCAATGAGATCATGTGGATGTCATACCGGGCTCCGTGTCTGGCACCAAATAAATGGCAAATGAAAATGGATGTTAAAAATTGTTCAGTGAGAGGAAAGAAATCAAGGAAGACACAAACAAATGGAAACATATACCATGTTCATGGATTGGGAGAATTAATATCATTAAAATGTTCATACTACCCAAAGCAATCTACACATTCAACG